>ML811914.1:39424-56460 GCA_009831015.1 Picea engelmannii | reverse complement strand
CAAGTGGGTGCTTGTGTTGCCATCAATGCCAAAGGGGGAGATTGTTGGTAAATATGTAACAGACAACGAATGGCATGAAGAATGTACAGAGGATTGTTAGCATATTTACAGGTAGTGTATACTTGTCATTGATGGCAAGTACAATTGTGGTTGTGGTGATGGCTTGAGTACAACAACAATGAGTAGCAGCGCAACAATAATTGGGAGGAGAAGAGTCAGTGACCGTTGGATCCCATTCAAATTTCCTGAAAGAACAAGGGCCATCAGATCTGAATGAAGACAAGATGAGTGCATTGAAGAGGGAGACATATCTCATCTGTCAGATCCGAGCGTAGGGTCTGACCACCGTTGGATCGAAGAGAACCTGCCCGGTCTTTAAACTGCAAGGATAAGCGGGTGTAATCACAATATGCAAATTCGCGATGAAATCTGAGCCATCAGATCAAACTTTGATCTAGACTGTTAATTCCAGTCACTGTCGGAGTATCGGGGATCGAGACTTTGAAATGTCAAAATCACTTGACATCAAGAACCCCGAAATCGCGATATGCGATTTCGTGATTTAATCACAGCCATTAAGATAAGAAGTGATCTAGACCTTTGATTTAACTCCTTATCGGAGTTTCGTGAATCGGGATTTTGAAGTGACAAAAACATTTGACAACAAGAACCCCGAAATCGCGATATGCAATTTCGCGATTTAATCGCAGTCGTTGAATAGAGATCGGATCTGGACCATTGATTTAACTTCTTGTCGGAGTTTCGGGGATCACGAATTCAAGAGGCAAAGAACTCAATGCATCAAGAATGTTGATTTCGCGATATCTGAAATCGCGATTGAATCTGGACTGTCAGATCCAAAAATGATCTGGACCATTGATCTGACCTCTCACGGATTTTTGTGAATCGAGATTTGTAAGTGAAAAGAACATTGAACATAAGGAATGCCGAAATCCAATTTAAAAAGGCAAGAATATTAAAAGTCATCCAACGGTGTGGATAAAGCTTGACTGTGATCGGAGGGTTACTGTTCTTTCTCACAGATTAACTCCTGAGTTTGGAATCTATTAGCAAAACGGACTCATGATTGCAAATCAGTTATCATTTCAGTTGGCGTCTCAGTTGCTTAGACAGTTGTCATTTTTTTTCCTAAGGAGTTGGGAAGTTGAACCGTCATGTTAGAGTGTATAAAAGAAGATGAAAGAGACTGTGTCGGGTTGGTTGTTCTGTAAGTGAAAAAGAATGAAACTGGAAGAGTAGATAAGAAGCGGAGGCGTAGGAGGAGATGGAGGATATGTGAAGTGTGAGATGAAATTCAAAGCAGAATAACTGAGCGTGTTGAAGAAGAGAAGAATGAGAGCACGAGATGATGCAGAGCATACCTGCTGAACAGGCAGAGAAAGAAAAGAGCAGCAAAACAGTATGTAGAAGACCATATTTACAGAACAAAGAAAGATTGGTAAGAACTGATTTATCTGTAAAATTGAATGTTTATTTAGCCATTGATATTCTAGGGAGGTTGGGAGGTTCTCGGGAGGACTGTTGTCCTTAGAGGTTCAAGTGGGAGCTTGAACACAGGAAGTTGTAGCTTCCATCTGGTTGTAGCCAGAGAAACAAGGGTGGTAGGGTGGTGCTAGGGAGCACAAGTGTTCTCTGTTATACAGGTTGAAGCGCGTGTAACGGGAAGTTGGTGCTTCCATCCAGTTGGTGCTGGAACATTCAGGAAGTTGGTGCTTCCATCCAGTTGGTGCTGGAATATTCAGGGAGTTGGTGCTTCCTTCTAGTGGGTGCTAGAGAAACCAGAGAGTTGGTGCTCTCAAACAAGTTGTAGCTTGTAAAACAGAGGTAGCAACCTCACATTGAGTTGGTGCTCAATTGTAAATGATGTACAGAACTGAAAAAGAATGCCTATCATTTCGAAGAACAAGAGTTTTTCTCCCTTTATGGGTTTCCTCGTGAAAATATGTCTTTGTGTGTACTTTATGTGTGATTGATGGTCTTTACTTTTACTGTCCATATGCTATATATTGTTGATGATCACTTGAAGGAAGATTAATAATATTTAAAAGGTATAAAATTGTTTAAGCTCATAAACAACTGACTCACCCCCCCCTCTCAGCTGTTTTAGTATTTCCAACAAGATGTTGTTTTTCAAAGGTAGAGTACATAGTGATGTCGTCCAGATAAATCATGATGAATTTTTCCCTTTCATCGGAAAACATGATGTCCATGGCCCTCTGGAAAGTGGCTACAACATTCATCAAGCCGAACAACATCTTGGCGTACATGAACATTCCCCATGGAGTTGTGAAAGTCATCTTCTCTCTGTCATCTGGGTGGACCATGATCTGATTATATCCTAAGAATCCGTCTAGCATAGACATCTTCTGGGACCCTAGCTCCTTTTGTAGGATGTATTCCATTTTAGGAAGGGGATAGTGGTCCTTGAGAGACACTTTATTTAAGTTTCGAAAGTCCACACACAATCTTATCTCACTGCTTTTCTTCCTTAAAGGTACCATATTAGCTACCCATTTTGAAAATCTCAAAGAAACAATGATTTTAGTGTTGAAAATCTTTTTACCTCTTTCTTGAACAACGACAGTATTAGGGGATTTATCCGTCTCATCTTCTGTTTAAAAGGTTTATGATCTTCCTTGAGAGCGATAACATGTTGGATCACTTTTGTGTCATACACTTTCAGGTCATCGTAGCTCCATGCGAAGACACCTGGGAAATATTTCATAAGATTTATTTAGTCCTGCTTGACCTTTGGACTGAGTGTCTTGGAAAATTTTACCATCTTCGGGTTCTCCTTGGTCCCAATGTTGCAGTCTTCCATGTCTTCTTCACTTGCAACAATCCTAGGGTTCTTAGCCACATCATTCTCATCAAATAGTTTTTCCAGTAGAACCAACCCCTTTGGAATAATATTATTTTTCAATTGTATTATGTCCCTTCCCACGATCTGGTTTTGGAAAGGGTCATCGTCGCTACACGCATCCGCGCTCTCATATTCATCGCTGCAACATTCCTCATTAATGTTTGTGTTAGCGAACTCGTCGCTCATAAGGAGGAATATTTACACCTGTTTGTCATCATCGAACAATTTCCAATGTTTGATATTATTAGGCACTGCAGGCCTATGCCTGACCTCAATTTCATACTTTTTGTTTGGGAAGATGGGGATCTTAAAAACCGAGGCCGAGGTGGCCAATGCATCGACGATTTGATTTTTCTCTTTGGGGATAGCAGATAGGTCATATTATAAGAATCCTTCGAGGAGGTCCAAAGACAAATTTCGGTACACCCTCAGCCTGAGGTGTTTGGTCTGATATACACCCTTTACTTGATTTATGATCAGCTCGGAATCCCCGCATACTTCTATCTTTTTCGCTCCCAATTCTTTCAAAACTTGTAATCCCAAGATCAGTTATTCATATTCGGCCATTTTGTTAGTGCACTCAAACGCGAGCTTGTATGAGCACAACTTTGTTCTTTCTTCAAGGGGGCTCACCCATACGCTAGCCCCAACTCCTTCTCTGTTGAATGCATTGTCAAAAATCATGTTCCACACCCTATTTTTTGTGCGGTATTTTGGGTCAGTGCATTTTGTTGTTTCCTGCGTGGTCGCATCGTCAGCTGTTACAATGGTTGTCGACTCTTCTTCTTCAAAATTCAGGTCATTGTAAAATATAGTAGACTCCACCTCGGTGTCAATGATGTATCTGGGATGCTTATGTGGTTGAATCTTGTTGCTTACCATTTACTTCAAAAACACTTCTCTGTACAACATTCTATCATGGCCAAAAATGGGGATAGTGGCATATGACATATCCATCTGCAATGTGCCTTTCAACTTCACAGCCCACGACCTCAAGAGAAGCATGCCAAAATTTGGGGGTATGTTTGCGACGACCATGTCCATGACCATGTTCTTAGTGGGTATTTGAGCCGGTGATACAACTATGTCTTTGATAAGGCCCAAACACTTTACTTTCCTCGAATCAAAAGAAGAAAGGTCTTTGTATGTCTTGGTGACATCCAAACCTAGTTTGTCCATGATCACCTTCAGCATGAGGTTGTGAGACACACCATAATTTAGCATGGCGTTATGTCGGTTCATGTCATGGATCTTCAGACTGACGTAGAAAGGAGGGACGTCTTCGGTATCGCTTGTTTCTTCAATGCGTAGACCAAAAAGGATGACAGGGTGATCATCTTGAAGATTCAGAGTATCCGGGGTCCCCCCTGTTTTCAGCATTTTAATGATTTGTTCTTGATACTTTCCCTTTCTAATAAGTTCATTGAATGGGATAGAGATTTTTATTTTGGCCATCTCGTGTTCAAAATTGAAAGGGGGACAAATTTTATCTACCTCTTTTCCACTCGCCTCCCAACCTGTCTCTAGGGATTTCTTGGGGACCTCCTCCTTTGACTTAGCTTTCTCTATCATGTCTTTGGTCTCATTGTCTGACCTTGTTCGGCTTGTGGAAGGAGTGTCTACCAAAGGATTCCTTATGGGGTTTGTCTATTGTGACTCGGTAGGCACATCCTTGCTCCGGAGATTATATGTCTTCTAGAACTACATGATTGCATTTTGATAGCCTTTCCTGAACTCTTCCATCTCCCAAGATGGTGCATCATCTGTTTCAAGTATCATATCATCTTCATCTCTGGCACAAAGTCTTCGTTCCTACTAATATACTGATCATTCTCACTCTTCGTCAAGAACACGCACGGGTTTTGGTCATCGCAACAATGTATCTGGTCGTCGAACTTCTGGTCAAAATCCTCATCTATGTAGTTGTTCTGGAAAGGAGGTCTCGTTTGCTAGTCACCTTGATCCCTTTTCTATTTTTGTTCCCTCTATCTGATCTAAGGGATTTGACCTCTTCTGAGGTTCAGATTTCTGGGAGGTGGGTCATTCTGTTCTTGGGGAATAAGTTTGTTCCCCATGGACATTCTCTTCATCAACGTATCCATGGTCTTCATCATCATGTCAAATTTATCGTATGAGGACCACAATGTCAATGACTATGCATATCCCTGGGGTCTCTTGTCGCCTCGGTTGAACCTTTGTTTTATTTGTCCTGACACCATCATGTTTACTTCAACTTCGACAACATTTCTCATTATAGCATCCAGATTTGTTGATCTTCTTTCCCTTAACAACAGGGAGAAATAATTTTCAAAGGAGTTTGTGTACCGCAACTGCGCAGTACCGGGGGGGGGCGGCTTGACTTCTATAGGAATTGAGTTGTACACTTTCAAAAAACAGGACAAGAATTCCTGCACCATCTCTTCTGGTGTTGTCTCCATGTTATTGTATTGTGTCAGCAACTGCAAAGGGTTTTTATTATCTCCCCATTTATCTAGGAACAACGTCTCGAATGTGGCAAAGTCTTGAATGCTTATGGGCGGGAGGGATTTGAACCACTTTCTTACGTCTCTCGAGAGGTTTGCACGAACACCTGCATTTTTGTATCTATGTAGTCCATCTCCTCCAGGTTGATGAAATCATTAAACCAATCCAGGTGCTTATGAGTGGAATCATTTTCCTCAGTGTCATAGAGCCTGATCCTCTGGCTATAATTTTGAGGCAAGTCATGAAATTGGGCTGGTAGGATGAGGGGAGAGAAACAGGTGGCCATAGCCCGAGGAGGATTCAGATTCTGGAGGATACTATTCGATACTAGGGATTGAAATTTCTTTGGGTCGAAAACAGTCTCATCCAAAATGGTCTTTGACTTTGACTGAAACAGACTTTGCTCAAATAATGTGTCGAACTCAAGATCGTCAATGCTCTGTGCATCATCTTTGGCCAAGGAAATTCTTCTATCCAGGTAGTAGAACGGGTCTGGCACTTGCTCTCTAGCCTTGTGTAGAATATTCTTGGGGTCATACACTGGTTCCGAGGGGTTTGGGTCAGGATTATCTCTGGTGTAAACCGTCTTTGGAGCCAGGTTTCCTGAACTGTGCTACTTGAGGCTACTGGTTTGTTTGGACTGGAGTTGCCAGAGTAAGGATTTTCGCTAGTATGGATGTTTGTCCCTCTGTTACCCTCAGGGGTGAAACTACACCGTTGTCATTGTCCTAGGGAAAATCTTTTCAATTTCGTCCTCGACAATGACGCCATAATGTTAGTACTCTGTAAATACGTTCGACTGATAAACAGATGATGAAGGTAACTTTTTCAACCAAATTTGAGACCCGAAACTAGCCTTTCGGATCTAGAGAGGGCTCTCTCAGAAATGGCACAGTCTCCATGCAAGATATGACTTTGAAAGCGATGGCTAGATTTAACACATATGATAAAATGGGTTTTGGTTATATTGGTGCAGGAATGTAAGACTTCAATTATGGGGTCAATATGAGGAAGAGACGGGACAAATGACTTAGTGACTGGATTTGAGAGGATAAGTCTAGGTGAGAAAAAAACTTTAGTGTAAAACCGTATTTTGTGGTGGGAGAAAATACTAGAAGTAACTCAGGAGTGCCACTGTGGATGAATTCAGAGTTATCTTTAGAGAAAACATTTTGTCTAAGTGGCGTGAACAAGGGGCATTGTACAACGAATCCACAGGTTCAATAATTCGTTCTAAAATAAACAAAAAGAGATATGAAATAAAGATAGCAGGAAAGCACATATGCAAATAAAGAAGCACAATACATCCAACTATTACAACTAGAATATTTTCATCAAATCACAAAATATTTGTATTAAATTCCAGTCAGAACTTTAGATTACATACAATAGCTATCGTCTACCAAATTTTCCAACCAACTTGGCTTACATCGAAATGATGAAATATATAAACGAGGGTGCCTCTTGGGCTACCCTACTTCCTAACTGCTAACCCTTATAACTAGGAAAACTGAACAACATGCATTGGAGACTCTTCGCATAGTGTTTCCAAAAATAGACAATAATCACACCTTTTTTACTTATGACTATTCGCAAATTTCGCCATGGGATTTGATCATCGGTCAGGCTCTAGCATGGAGAAAATATGTGTCACTGTGTTCCTTTGAGCAGGTGTCCCGATGAACAGTTGTCTGTCAGGAGCTTACTGTCTATGAATAACAACTTCGATTTCAGTGATGTGATCATTTGCTAATAGCTGCATGCAGTAAGAAATTGTTAGATCGTCATGGCCGTTATCAAAATGGTTGCATGCTTTAGAGAAAATGTATCTTTAAAAAATGCCAATATTTTTCTCATATTTAGCGGGTGCAGAGACGGGTGCCAACTAAACTTGTTTTTCCTACATGCTAGCGAGAGCTATGCAAGCTTTCTTCCTCATTCGTTTCACATTCTTTGGAATGTTTTGTGTGCCTTTCTTCTGTCAGTATCTGTTTTTCTTGCAGTTGTACAATTGTGTCTTACGCCTCCCTGAGCTTCCTTTTCAACCACTCCACGTTCCCTTTGTGACCCTACGTTGCGGATGCTTCTGTGGCCTTTTCAACCACTCCACGTTCCCTTTCGTGACCCTGCATTTTGAATCTGACATCCCTTCCCATTTCCAAGGGCCAACTGGACACTTGTTGGCCTCAAAATTACAGTGTTATGTACCTGACTTCACATGTTTGGGTGCATAGGTCACAACGTGTATTTAAAAACCACTCTAATTTGGAAAGAAAAATGGCGGTGCTAACATCACGCACCCTGAAAACCAGTGGAAAACACGTGGTCTGAATAGTGTTTTCTATGTGCCCTCTGAACCCAGCTTATCCTCCCTTGCAGAGCTGAGTCCGTACCTAAACTATTCTTGGGTTGCAACCTTCTTTTTTCCTGAGTGGTGTTGACCAGTTATCGTTTCTGTCACCAGTACCTTGCTGGAACTGAGTCGAAAGTGGCTGAAAAACTAGGTTTTCAGGCCCGTGGTTGAAGAGGCAGATTGTCAGGCCTTTGAGCATCTCTCTCCAGGTGAGAGAGTCTGTTGGGAAGTGGTTTTCTCCCAGAGAGAGTCCAACACCAGCTACAAAGCTCTGAGAATTCATGATCTGGCATGTTACCGAAACCGAAAGAGGAAGGTGAAGCACCGATGGACTGTGCTTGTGAAGGTGTATACTCCTGGGTGGAACATGCATGCGGGGAATGAGAGTCCGTGAGTAGTGGGAATAAGAAGGGTCCTGCAGAGAATCCTTCCAATTACACTATGCAGTTTTCTTGTAACCTCAGCCTAGTCTAGGATTCTCTTGCCTTGGGTGGAGCTTAGTCCCATCTCGGCGATGACCCACTACTGAGCGTGATGAGTAGAGTGGTCTAATGCTGGGAGGTTCGTGGAAGGTCTGCACGTAGTTGGTGGAGTTACTACAGTTTCAAAGATAAGTATCATTACGTGTTTAATTTCAATTAAAATGCATGTTTGTGATGCTTGTAATATTATCATGTATTCCATTGTGATGATAATTATTGTTAATTATGTTTAAGTCTATATGATGGCACTAAATCTATGTTAAATGAGTTAATTTGATTTAATATGCATGTTATATATAATTTATGGGATTGTTCCACGTGGTATCATTTCTTGACAATGGGGTTGATGGTCGGGGATGTTACAATATGGTATTAGAGCAAGGTTTCAATGTTGGGCTTGAATGGGCCATGTCAGTGGAGTTTGAAGAGAGAGTTTAGAAGGAGTTGTTGTCAAAATGGACAAAACGCAAGTTCCAACCTAAGGTTTCAAGTAGAGATTGTGTTAGTAGGAACAAATTTCAAACCTTAGAATGTTTATGAGTGCCAAGGGGTTACTTGGCCATGTTATGAAGCTCAAGAGGAGTAGCGGTAGAATAAAACTGTAGGTGGCATGGTATTTGACTAGAGAGAGAGAGAGCTCAACACTTGGGGTGTTGGAGCCGTAGGATCTTTTCGGAAGGAAAGGAAAAACCTTTATGACTATCATATCTAGAGAAAGTGTAGAAGGGTTAACCTGGGAAGCTATTCGGACTTTGCGATGTCGGAGAAGATTGATGCAAAGGTATGAGACAGGCCAAAAACCGAAGTGCCAAAGTCCCAAAGGAGATCTACACCATAGATCATAGGAAAAGAGATTGACCGTTGGATCAAGCAAAGAAGCAGATCGTGATTTCAGATTTTGGGAGAATTAAAGTATGTTGAGGGGAGAACTTTAGAAGTCCAAAGTTCTGAAGTGAGAGTAGGGGTGGTGGGGTCAGATGATGTCACTTGGAGGTGACATGGACACATGGGTTGTGTGCCAAGCGTAAGTGGATTTTGAACCGTGGAAGGTTGAGATGGAATTAGGAATTTGACGAGTGTAACCCATCTGAATGGGCCACATATCAATCGCTAGTATTCTTCCATGTGGCATCATGTATGCGAAGTATTAGTGGGGCCCGAGGTTACATAACGCAGTTAAAGGTCGAAGGACCCATAGTGGTGTTGATCATGATACATAATGATCGATGCCCAGGAGGCATTGCGAGGACCCAAGTTGCATGGGAGATAATTCTCCAAGGTGTTCCTACAATCCAAACCATGGTTTCACTAAGGGGTTACATGTCATTGTTAGAAGAATTGTGGGATGAAAGTCGGGTTTCTCTAAACCAACAGTGCATGCCCCCCACAATTGGAAAATCATTAAGTGATGTGAGGTAAGAACGTCACCAAAGGTGACATGGGAGTGTTCGGAGATTAATGGTTCGGGGTGTGGGGATGTGAAATCCTCTAAAGACCCGAAGACTCGAAGACCCGGAACTCAGACATCCGAGGTTCCATAGTGATTTTCAGCCATCAGAGGCTGGGTAGACATGGATTGTTGATCCACTCTACTTCGCGAGTTCGGTAACTCGAAACTCTGAGAGATCATTGTTTTGTGATTTGAAAATCTTCTGAAGCCAAAGGTCGAAGGCCCGATTAAGGGCTTATTTATCTACCGCTTGGTCACAACCCATGGTCACGTGGGTTGGGGACTGAGAGAAAGGGGATAGTGCTTGAAAATTTAGAAGAGCATAGCTTCGAAAGAAGAAATATGCGGGGATTATTGATTGAACGAGAATCACAACGAATGAAAACTGAATGTTTTCTTGAATCAGATTTGTTTATGAATGTTGTGGGATTTCTTAAGGTATGATGAATTGACAAATTTTGGTTGTCTTCACATTGTGTTTGCAAAAGTTTAACGAGTGCCAGAACCAATTAGAGTTTCCACTGAGCACAAAGAAATGGAAAAGGCACATATTGCTTCTAGTTTAGAGAATGAAATAAAAGGGATGAATGTTCATTTGGGAGTTGAAGGGTTGAACTCCAATGGGCATGGAGAAGAGATAGATAAGGGAGGGCATATGATGAAAATCATTGAAAGATTGCAGAAAGATGACCAAACTCACCGAGAAGATAACATAAAGCTCATGAAAGCTAAGGAACAACAGGGAGAATTCAACTTAAAGTTGATGAAGAGTTTGGAGAGAATAGAAAAGAAGTTGGACAAGGAGAGAGACTCAAGAAAAACAGGGAGTCACCAAAATTCTGAGTGAAGAAGATCAAGGAGTGTTGGTAGACACCATCATCACTCCCAAGGTCACTCCAAGAGGAGGGCACAGAGTAGTTCAAGCCCATTTCCTACAAGAAAAAATAGGAGATCTGGAGTGGATGAACTGAAGGGAGAAATTAAGATTAATCCTCCTATGTTTGATGGAGAACACAATAAGGAAGAATATGTTGAAACATGGTTACTTGGAATGAGGAAATATTTCCAACTGTAGAATTATTCCTCTCATTCAAAAGGAAGAATTGCGATGTATCAACTGAAAGGAAAAACATCCATGTGGTGGGATCATCTTGTGTAGGTGCAACACATTACAAAGAAAGATATCACTTAGAAATATTTCATGAGGTATTTCGAAAAGAAATGCTTGACTAAAATATACTATGATAGAAAGATGAAAGATTTCTTTGAACTCAAGATGGGCAGCATGACCATTGATGAATAGAAACGAAGATTTTTGGAATTGCTGAAGTATGTCCCGTTCATCAAAGATGAGGCTATCAAGATTCAAAGGTATCTGAGTGGACTGCCACCTTCCATTGGTGACAAGATCTAATATGATGATCTTATTACTATGGAAGAAAATATAAGAAGAGTCAAATGCTTATATGAGACGAAAAGAGAAAAGCTTACTTTTCGGAAGGCTTGGTATGACCAGAAGAAGTTTAAGAAAGAGAAAAGGTAGAAGGGAAACAAACCTCCCTTTTTCAGAAACAGTCCTCAAGGACAACCATCATTTAGAGAGACGAGAATGGATGACGTAGGGGAACAAAGGCCAAGGCACACGCCCATTGAGTGTTGGGGCTGTTAGGGGAACCACAAGTACAAAGATTGTCCCCACAAAAATGGCAATGTGAGAGCTATCCATAATGTTCAGCAAGTTGAAACAGTGGAGGACATGGGTAGTAGAATGCCAAGGATCTATGCATCCTTGGACAACAAGCAAGATGAATTTCAATCACACATGATTGAAGTGGAAGGTATGATCAACAACCATGCCTTTACTATTTTAATTGATTCAGGGGATATCCATAGTTATATATATCCTAGAGTGGTGGAGAGTTTGCAATTTTTAAGAAGAAAACATGAAATGTATTGAATAGTGTAGCTGGCTACAAGAGCCAAGAGGAAAGTCACTGAGTTATTTAAGTCTTGTCCTGTGGACATGACTGGATTGAGCACAAAGGATTAATTGAAAATTATTCCTTTAGGTTCTTATGACTGTCTAATTGGGATGGACTGGTTGGACCAACACCATGCCATCTTGGACTATCGTAATAAGGCATTCACTTGCTTGTATGAGGAAGGAAATCAGAAAACAGTCCAAGCAATTCCTAGAGGTTTTGATGTCAGATAAATCTCAACAATGCAGCTGAAGAAGTGCTTCAGGAAAGGCTGTCAATTATTTGTAGACTACTTGGAGGAAGCACCTGAGGATAAGGTGTCAAAGATCGAAGACCGTGCGATACTAAAGGAGTTTGAGGATATATTTCAGGAGGTACCCAGACTACCTCCGAAAAGAGATATTGACTTCTCTGTAAACTTGATTCCTGGAGCAACTAAAGTGTCAAAATATCCTTACAAAATGAGTACGCCAGAGTTTAAAGAACTGCAATTGTAGCTTGAAGAGATTCTGAAGAAGGGTTATTGTTGGCCCTTGACCAAGTTTTGAGGATCCTTGGTCACGTTTGACCTACTTTTGGGACTTCGATAGGCTGTCGAAGATGGAGCGCAAGTCAAAGCAGAGATCGCAGGATATCGACCCCTTTTTAGGGATTTTTTGGTTTTGGGCTTATATAATGGGTATGGGATATCGACCCATGGGTTTACCCATGTTTAGGCCCATTTTGTAATGTATAAATAGAAATCTAGGCGCTGTAGGAAGTAGTTTGATCTATGTGATCGAAGGAGGAAAGTGTGAGAGTGTGATAAGTGCTAAGTGTTAATTTCTAAGTGAAAGTGGTAATTGTAACTACTTTGTGCATACTGTGTGAGACTTGCAGAGCTAAGTGCAAGTGATTGTAAGAGACCGTTGAAGGCTTTGTGCTATAATACAAGGAAGGAGGATCTAGCAAGGTGCACAGATCTCCTATCCTCTGTAGAGAAAGATATCATGGCTTTATGCATGTAGAATATTGACAAAAAGAAATAAATAAGAAGATTTGGTGGACATAGCCCCAAGGTGGGTGTGAACCACGTATATCCTGTGTTGTGGTTGCTATGTGCTTTATGGTTGTTCTCTTGTTTATGTGGTTAAATTCTTAGTGCACTAATGTATGTTAGATGAATCTGGAATGATAACTTAGTGCTGAATAATGTGAATGAATGTTAAATCTGACCTATGTTGTTGTTCTTAGTGCTTGATTATATTGGATCTGTGTGAATACTGTGTTGATCTGTTGTTAGGGTTTAGCTGCGTTGTAAACTAAGGCTGAATATTAACGAGCCGTAACTGATAAGTGATTTGTTAAGGTGCTGTAATCACATATCTGTGTCCCAACTGAGGTTGCAGACACTGGAGTCCTACAACCACCCCTGCCTCTACCTCGATTGACACTTCATATGCTTCGCAGGTGTTTTTGAAAGGGCCGGTAGTTAGGGTTTTGTTGGTGCGTTGTTTTAGTGTTGAATCCTAGGTCTTCCCCTGTGCCAACAAATGGTTTTGTTGTCGGGACCTGAAACTGTGATTCCTGGGAAATGAAGGAAAGAAAGAAAGCTCTGTGCATAGAGTTGTTTCCTTAGTGCACAGTATTCTACTTGACCTATAAAGCTCTTCGCTAAGAAGAGAAGTCAGATCCAAAGAAAAGAGGTAAGACCTTGATGCTTTTTTCTTTGATAAAGGTAAGAATAAGTGAAACGTTTTAGATCTGAAAGATTTATGCTTTGCTGGAAGTAGGATTAGTGGATTTTTTTTTTTCAAGAGTATGGATCTAGGTATGTTTGATAAATGTTATCCTAGTCTGAAAACTAGAGAACAATTAGATGAAAGAAGGTTTGATATGAGTAGATCTAATAGAAATAATGAAAGATATGTTATTCCTATGCATAGAAATAATGTTTGGACTAACAAATGGATGCAAGATTCTAGAAAGAATTGTTTGCAGGTTAGCTACTATGATCCTAGTGCATAGTAAAGGAAAGGATGGGGATCATTTAAGAAAAAAAGAGGACTAACCCTTTGTTACAGTTGCAAAATATCGGGACATCTTGTTAAGGAATGCCCTGGAAGAAGACCTAGTTGTTTTTGTTTTAAAGCTATGGACCATGAAGTTTTAGATTTCCCTAGAATGATTGCTAAGATTGACAGAATGAATATGAGACAAGAAAACCTTGAGGAGGGTCACAAAACTGAGACGATGATAGAACCCCCAAAAAAATCAGCAACTATATTACTGCAAATGAAAGAAACCCTAAATGATCACAGAGATATCCACTTATCAGAGATCTTCAAATAAAAAGAATGCATAGAAGCAAGAATAGGAGAATTCGACATAGACTGTGTTTTGGATGAGAAAACACAAGTAAACATCATGACATAAATAACTTGGGAAGCTTTCGGAAATCCTGATATGAATCCTTCATTGGGAGGACTATTCAGGGGAAAGATGATAACCCTATGTGGAATACTCACCTGGGTATCTATGAGTGCTCATGGAGCTTCGATAGAGGAATATTTTGAGGTTGTTAGATTCATTGAGAACAACGCTCCATTTACCATGTTACTAGGAAAAAACTGGATCGAGAAAGAGCAGACCAGAAGAAAAGAAGAGGAGGCTCTAGAACAAAAAAAGAAGGAATTAAAAGATTTCATGACTAGGAAGATAGCACACTTGATTGCAGAACAGGAAAATAGATCGAGGTTGCTTAGGACCAGAAACTTGGATATCGAACTTGAAATAACACAAGAATATTCACAGACAAGTAGAGCACCTAAACCAGATAGAGAAACAATATTACTCTCTAATCGTATGAAAGAATCTCAACAACACGAAGTTGCTATACCAAAAGAAGACAAGAATCAGAATGGAAAGAGGAATACCAAGATGAAGATCACTGGGAAGAAGGCTAGAAAACTCAGTAAGAAGAGAGAAAAAATCAAAAAGTCACAGAAGGGCCCAGAGGGAACTTTGCGGAAGGAAGATTTGCAAAATTGGAACTTCACCAGGATATCAAAACAACGCCCCATGGCACTTCACCATGGCGAAGTGATATGACTGTTGGAAGCATTATAACCATTGGAATGACATTCCATAACGGTTAATACAACAGTTATGATGAGAACGCTCGCCATCGGACCATTGGGATCGTGCCACAACGGACAAAAATGCAATAATGGAAAGCTTTGTATTCTTTGGAGAGATCTGTTACTTCATATCTACTTAGTCTTTCGACCATTGCACTGAGAACAATTTTGTGAATTGTATCAGAGATAACAAGAGAACCCATTTATACCACGTTGTGTTTAGTAAGATAGACATCGATTCTATTGCTTTGAGCACTCATCCATCCACCTGAGTTTTCTGATAAAGATCGTGCATGTCGGATGAGATCAACACTGTAGAGAAGTCAGTTGAGGAAGTTCTAATTGATATGATGGTCGAGAAAGTGATGTCTACAAGAATTCAAGCTTCAACAATGCAAGGAGTGCAAGCCTCCCCGTCGATTGCTCGTGGATCCGGACCATCTTGACTGGTAGCAGAGAAGAGAACCAAGCACAAAGATGATCTAGTAAATGTGAAGCTAATCCTGACCATCTTAACCGACTACATCCCGCCTTTGGCTAGCATGGTGAGTCGTGACAGTGTCTCGAGGGACTTTGATTACACCATGGTTATTGCGTACCTCCCAAAGGGGATACATGCAATTAGAACATAGTAATATAATATTGCAATTTTCAATTTTATTGACTTCAACCTAGGTGACCGCAAGAATTACAACATTCTTGCTCCTTACAAGTACCTGACCAGAACGAAGGGGAATGTAACTACCCGAGAGAAGCCATTGCCTAGAGCATAGTCAAGAGGATCAAAGAATTCTCTTTGGAATGAAAACATCTAAGTGCTCACAGCACACAAAATTATGAGTGAATCACTGAAGATACTAAGCTAAAGGTACTAGATTCATAGCTCTAGGAGGCAAAGAAGAAAGCAACAACAATACAGGCATAGTTGAAGTTCCTGTCAGCAGTTGAAAGGATGAAGTAATCCCAAGAACAATGCATTGCTCAACAGTAGGTCCACACCATTCATATAAAAGTCATGGAAGTGACTCAAAGGCTCCAACCAATCTAGGATGAAGCTTGCCAACTATTTCAGGAGATTGAAGGCCGAGGCACATAGTTGGAACAGGTAGTCATTGCATTCGAACAACGTTTAGAGGGACCTGTCAATGAAGCAGTCATCTAAGATTTCACCCAGCAGGAGGCCTTAGCTTAGCAAAAGGTCGAAGTAGCTCAAGCCAAGCTCAAGGCTTTTGAAACATAGTTACCCAGACCAGAGTGAATCAGGACGAGTCATAGGTGAGTGTTGGGGGTCTGTTGGCCGTTGACTACGTTTTGAGGATCCTTGCTCATGTTTGACCTAATTTTGGGACTTCGATGGGATGTCGAAGATGGAGTGCAATTCAAAGTCGAGATTGTGGGATCTCGACCCCTTTTTAGGGATTTTTGGGTTTTGGGCTTATGTAACAGATATGGGATATTGGCCCATGGGTTTACCCATGTTTAGACCCATTTTTTAATGTATTAATAGAAAGTTAGGTGATGTAGGAAGTATTTCAATCTATGTGATTGAAGGAGGAAAGTGTGAGAGTGTGCTAAGTGCTAAGTGTTAATTGCTAAGTGCAAGTGGTAATTGTAATTGCTTTGTTCATACTGTGTGAGACTTGCAGAGCTAAGTGCAAGTGATTGTAAGAGACTGTGGAAGGCTTTGTGCTATAATACAGGGAAGGAGGATCTAGCGAGGTGAGCAGATCTTTTTTCCTCTACGGAGTAAGATATCATGGATCTATGCATGCAGAAGATTGACATAAAGAAACAAATAACAAGAGTCGGTGCACATAGCTCAAGGGTGGGGGTGAACTACACATATCCTATGTTGTGGTTTCTATGTGTTTTATGGTTGTTCTCTTGTTTATCTGGTTAAATTCTTAGTGCGCTGATGTATGTTAGATGAATTTGATATGATAGCTTAGTGTTGAATAACATGAATGAATGTTAGATCTAACCTATGTTGTTGTTCTTAGTGCTTGATTATATTAGATTTGTGTGAATACTGCACTGATATGTTGTTAGGGTTTAGCTGTGCTATAAACTAACGTTGAATATTAATGAGATGTAATTGATTTTTTAAGGTTTTGTAATAATAGATATGTGTGCCAACTAAGGTTTCAAATAGTGGAGTCCTACAACCACCCCTACCTCTACATTGGGTGAGACTTCATCTTCTTCACAGGTGTTGCCGAAAGGGCCAGTAGTTAGGGTTTTGTTGGTGTGTTATTGTAGCGTTGAACCCTGGGTCTGCCCCT
>ML811913.1:55209-102384 GCA_009831015.1 Picea engelmannii | reverse complement strand
ATTTGCATGGCTCCATTGGAAATTTCATATTACTTGATCAATGGAATTTTTCCTGATTAATGTAGGGCCAATGTATATAAATAAGTTGTCAAAATCAACATTTCATTTCAACCTTCTAGTTCAATGTTTTGTTTCAGTTCCGTGGTTCGCGTCTCAGTTTGGCATTGAGTATGGTTTGGTTTGTAGGCATAATAAATCCATAGATCAATGGAGGCACTTGTGCAAAACCTTTTCAGTTGCATTGAATAAGCAGTTTTGGTTTTAGAACAGGCACATGTAAAATGAGAAGGTTCATGCTTTGACATGGTTGATTTTAGGTTGCCCAATGGATGAAGGCACATGATCTATTGTTCTTGGCGCTTTGAAGGAAAGCACCATCCCTATATGGAGCCTATGTTAGAACAAATGTTGAAATATCCAAAATTTGTGTCCTTTGCCAAAAAAAATTGTCAGTTGCGCTAGCTTTTAATCCTTGTGTCGTTTGGCGTAAGATTTTCCACTGCAGTAAACCTATAAAACTTTTGCCATTTTATCCAAGCTTCTCTACCGTCAAAATCTCAAATCCTTGCATCACAATTTGTCAAAATCCTAAATCTTTAAACTAATTTTTTTTTCAAGGTCTCCTAGTTGTCTTAGTTCGCAATTCCTTGATCTTCGAAATGGGTCTAAAAGTGCCAAGTTATAAAACCAAACTATAATTCTTTATATGTAAATTATATTATTTTAGAATTATTTTCTATAATTTTAAATTAATATTTTATTATTGTTTAAAGTTTGGTAAAAAGATAAGAAAAGGTTTCTCTATCGTCAAAATCTCAAATCCTTGCAACTCAATCTGTCAAAATCCTAAATCTTTAAACTATTTTTTTTTTCAAGGTCTCCTAGTTGTCTTAGTTCACAATTCCTTGATCTTCGAAATGGGTCTAAAAGTGCCAAGTTATAAAACCAAACTATAATTCTTTATATGTAAATTATATTATTTTAAAATTATTTTCTATAATTTAAAATTAATATTTTATTATTGTTTAAAGTTTGGTAAAAAAATAAAAAAAAGTTTCTCTACCGTTAAAATCTCAAATCCTTGCATCACAATTTGACAAAATCCTATATCTTTAAACTAATTTTTTTTTCAAGGTCTCCTAATTGTCTTAGTTCGCAATTCCTTGATCTTCGAAATGGGTCTAAAAGTGCCAAGTTATAAAACCAAACTATAATTTTTTATATGTAAATTATATTATTTTAAAATTATTTTCTATAATTTTAAATTAATATTTTATTATTGTTTAAAGTTTGGTAAAAAGATAAAAAAAGGTTTATTTAGCCAAAAATATACACCAAATAGTTTTTATGCAAAAATTATTGGACCAATTACCCCATGGGCCCAATCTCCAATCAAAGCACCAAGCCAAGCAGTTGTAATACAACACAAGTCAACAGAGACTGAGCGCTTAAGCGCCAAGCACTAAGTCACATGGAGGAGGAACCCACGAGGAAAAAAGTTTTGCACTACACACCGAACACAATGGAAAGGTCAATGGATATCAAATCATCATATTTAAATATTCTAATGCATGTGGGATATCTCCCGTTGCACAAATAATAAAATATGATTTATGTTAAGTGTCCAAACTCGAGCTTCCAAGTGTTGAAGCAGTGCTCAACATCGCCATGTGTTAATGGGAGTATCGACATGCAAGTGTGCTAAAATGCCAAGTGGGAATGAGATAGCCACAAATAAGGTTCAGATGATGGAGTCCATATGAGCGCCAGGTTCCACTTTGGGAGATTTTACCATCGGGTGATTTCAAATTGTGATGTCTCATTTCACCTGAAGCACGAAGGCCCGAAGTCAGGGTTCCATGGGTTCTACTAATTGAGTTGATCCAGTTACCATTACTTGAGAGGCTACTTTTAGATAACAATATATTATCACTTTTTCCCCCAGAGATCGGTGAGCTAAAATGTTTGAAAGTACTTAGAGTGGATCATAATATGCTAGTCTCTATTCCTGTTGAATTGAGGCAGTGTGTTGGCCTGGTTGAATTGTCCCTTGAACATAACAAATTCAAGGCGATGGAAGAATTACAAATATTGCATCTGTTTGGGAACCCTCTTGAGTTCTTGCCTAAAATTTTTCCATTATCTAATCTTCGCAACTTATCACTAGCCAATGTTCGAATTGACGGTGATCAAGCTTTATCATCCATGAATGTTCAAATAGAGTTGCATACAGAGAAAAACTCTTATTTTGTTCCATCAAGGCACAAGCTCAGTGCCTCATTTTCCTTTGTTTTTTGATTCTCATCATGTCATCATCGTCTTCTTGCATCCGCATTGGCCAAAATCACTCAAGATAGAAACAATTGTACTGCAATTGGTAGAGATGAGAATGTTGTTAGACAACTTATAAGCATGATGAGTAGTGAAAACCGCCATGTGGTGGAGCAGGCTTGCTCACCTCTTTCATCTTTGGCATCAGATACTTGTTTGGCAATGTTGTTAATGAAAGCTGACATAATGCATCTTATTGAATTGGTTTTGAAGTCACTTGTTCTAGAAGAGATCATTTAATTATTACAAGTTTTGGTCAATATATCATTTTCTTTTTATGCAGTCGCATAAAAAATGCTCACCAAGGAAGTCATGAAATCCTTAAATTTGTTCTGTGCACACAAAGAAATGAAGGTTCAACATTTAGCTCTACTGGTTGTTGGAAATTTAGCATTATGCTGGGAGAATCGTCGCACTTTAGTTGCATCTGAAAGCTTGCGGGAACTTCTCGTCCATCTAACTGCTAAACCTACATCCTAGAATATTGAAATCAAATCCTTATTTCTAGCATCAAAAAACAATCCCAAGTTTCTAGCAACAACTAAAGTGAAATAATAACACTTTCAACCATCAAATATAACATTTTAAGGTATAAAATCTACAGGTGGAAGAGTATATTAATTCCATATTTAAAGGAAGAAAATAAACAGTGATTTGAAGACAATATTTGAGGATCAAACCCAAATATTCAAGCAGAGGATCGATTTAACAGTTCCAGATTTATTGCAAATGATTCGAGACCTTATTGATTTTTAGTTCATTGTCCGATATTGGTGCCATAAAGTTTGTAGTAGTTGGCTGCTATATTTTCTTATAAACACTATTATTTAGAATGAAAAAAGGAGGGGAAATGGCACAACATATAGATATGAAGTGTCAAAAGCTCCCAGATCATTTTTAATTAGGAGGATTTGTTCCAGATATTAAGGAATTCGTTGACCAAGATATTCTAGATCTCAGGGCAACAAATATGAAATCATTTCCAGATTTCCAGGCAAAGTATCAATATCAAGATTATTTCCAGATTTTGAGTAAAGAGTTATAGGATTGGTGGCTGGGGGAACAACCTAAGAGCCTTTTGGCCTAGGATTGTAATGCAGTGTTTTCAATAATATTTAGCATAACCAAAGAGATTTTGAGACCTTGTTGAGTTAAACCATGTCTTTTTCTTGCGTTTTGTTTCTCTTGTTTTCATTAATCTTCTTTCTTTTTCTTATTCCTTCATTTAGATTGTAATAACTACAATTCAATGAAACTCCTACTGTAGCTAATTTAAAAGCATTTATTTTGAGAGAATTTTTTCCTCTGTTTTTCTATGAGCAAAACAAGACCTGCAATCATATATTGTTGCTTAATTATTTAAGACAACTTAAATGAATTCAATGCTATTCTTCTATTGAGAAAGGAGTCAAATTTGTCATGCTTGGATACCTGACTTTTTAACCAGTTTTTTTTTATCTCACTTCTTCTATCCATCTTCATGATTTTAACTGGATTTAGCAGGCAAGGTCATGCCTCTTTATTTATGATTTATAATGATTGAAAGTCTCATTCAAACCTAGTTCTTTAAGTGTTCAAAAAATTGGTCAATCAACAATTATTATCTTCTTCAAAATGTGCTAAGGCTTGGCTCTATTACAGCCTAGAGTCAACCGCTGCGACAACATTTTCTGGTGCCATTGCTCGGGAATGATTTTGAAGGTCTCTATCTTCCCCGGGGTACAAAAAAATCTTAGATCTATTCCTTGATGGTGAACAAGGGATAAGCATTCAATTGGTTGTGATCATTCACCTAATGACTCCTTGGTTCAAAAACTCCACATGATTCACTAACGACTCCACGGGTTCCAAGATATCAAGTTCTTTTGCTGCTCAGATTGCTGCGAGGTTTGCTCCTTTGGATTTTACAAATGCTTTTGGTTTTCTGAATGTTGTCCTTGATATTAAAGATGTTATGATATTTAGACATTTAGGAGTTAGTTAAGATCTACTTGGTCTAATATTTCGTTAGGTAAAATTGTGTTTCTTAGTGTGTTTCTTTAGTATGCATTAGTATGCATTTGTAGTTAGGAAATCCGATGGTCACGATATGTTCCCGACATAGAGTGATCTGACGGTTCATACTCTCCTCAATCTTAACGGCCATTGATCTGTGGCTTAAGACCCGATTGGTCCATGATCTCTATTTAAAGAGCATGGAGGGTCATTTGTCGACGATCGATTGTGAGAAACTCTATTGTAAAATCTCTCTGTAATATTTTTCTTTTGCATTAATAAACTGCTCCAAGTGGTCGCATTGTCTCGGGCCGTGGATGTTTCCCCGTAGGGGTTTTACCACGTGAAAATGATGCAGGAGCATCGCCCACGTCAAGTGAGCCAGCACGAAAGCGGGAGACAGCTGGACAGCGCCAGCACAAATTTTGGAAAACACTTGGAAGTTGTTGCGCGATCTTAAATGATTCATTTAAGAAACGGCACACTTGTATATTGTAAATGGACCTTGAGCGGGTAGCTCACGTCCTTAGGTAGATAAGACATTTAATAGAATTAATGTAAGTAGATAGAACATTTATTTCTAGATTTGATAGCTTTAGATCTCGAGAGGGAAACGAGATATAGACACCCTCCTTTGTACATTGTAATAGGAATTCATTCAAGCAGAAGAGAGAGCAGCAGCGAAGTGTATGAAAAACCTCCATGTATAGATATTGAATTAATAAGAGAAAGATTTGATTCAATTCCATGGTTGTGTTATTCTCTGTGTATTGTTGATATTATGCTTATGAATGTTTGCTTCTTGTCATACATTTGCTTCTATATGCTGTGTATGTGATTTCATGGTTGAAGTGAAGTCTGTGAGAATGAGGCGTTAGTTTCAATTGTTTCTCTATCTTGAACCAGAGAATTCTTGCAAGGAGTGCAGTTGAATTTGTCTGCAAGGAGTGCGTGATTGCAGGGTTCAAATAGAGAGAACTTTTGTACTAAGCTCCAAGAAGTGCAGATTATCCCCAGAGCCGTGCAAGGCGTGCGCAGGCTGGACGAAGTCTCAGAATTGTGATTCTGAGCAAAGGAAATCAAGTTTTCTGCTGCAGGAGTGCGTAGGATCAAAGATTTCAACACTTAGCGTGTTTAAAGATTCGCAGCAAAGAATGCGTGCAAGAACTTCTTCCTGAGGGAATTGAAGTCGTCGAATCTCAGGAGAACAGGAGTTGTCAACAGAGATCACGAGGAGCGTGGATCTACTCATGAAATCGACATATCGGGAGTTCGCAAGGTAAGACTCCAACTTTGTGCAACGGGAGTCGCGAAGTCGCGAGGTACGACGTCCCGACAGTGACGAGGGTCGTGTGGGCCACAGGGTAAGTGCAAGACTGGTGGCGAAAATCCGAGATCTCGCAAGTTCGAGACTCGTGAGTTGGAAGCCCAAACATTTGGAGGTTCGAGTCGCGAGACGCGAGGATCCGAAGGCGAGACAGGATAATATCGGAACATCGGAACATCGGAACTCGGGAGTTGGAGGACCGAGCGCTTGGGGTCACGAGAGTCGAAGTCCCGACGAAGGAAGAGTCAACGATTTGACTGACACATCGGGTCTCGGGGAGCCGAGGGTATATTGAACATACGTGAACTCGCGAAGCCGCGAAGTTCCGATCCTCCGACAGAAAAAGAGAGGATCGCGAGCGAAGTGAACTGTGGGTGCAGATCTTCTGATTGGGGAGATAGAAGAACCATTGATTTCTTCGAGCCGAGAGGGAAAGGAGGTCCGGGAGAAGGCGATCGTACTCCGAGGAGTGACGGTAGGCGTCAAGTGGTATCAGAGCGGGGATTTCTTTGCTTTCTATAGCAGAGAAGAGGATTCATCATGCCGCCTAGAAGAGAAAGACAATCATCAGACCCAGAAGATAGGGAGGTGAGGAGAAGAGGTAGGCCAGCAGGAAATCCAGAAATGGAACAGCAGATGAGAGATCTCCGAGAAAGGCTCGAGGAGATGGAGACTGCACAAAGACGCGGAGTTGGTGCAGGGGGTCTTAGTGATTCCGAAGTTGAAGAAGAAGCTGAATACGGAGAAGAAGTCATAGTAGAAGATGCATCAACCGAGAGGTTGATCAAAGCCATCGCAAGGATGGGTGCGAAGGCGAAGATGGACATTCCCGTCTATGAAGGGAGTCTGGATGCAGAAGAGCTGTTGGATTGGATAAGAGCTCTTGACACATACTTCAATTACGAAGATGTGGAGGATGATAAGAAAGTAAAGCATGCGGTTACGCGCTTGAAAGGACATGCAACATTGTGGTGGGACGAGCTACAAGCTGACAGACGCTGCAAAGGCAAGCAAAAGATCAAAAGCTGGGATCGAATGATTTCTAAGATGAAGGCGAAGTTCATCCCAAGGGATTACCAAATCACTATGTTCAGATGAATGCAGAACCTGAGACAGAAGCTGATGACGGTGAAGGAGTACACCGAAGAATTCTATAAACTCAATATCCGAGCAGGTCATCGGGAAAGCGATGATGAGAAGGTTGCAAGATATCTGAATGGTCTGAGATATGACATTCAGGATGAATTAAGCATGCTAACCATCCGAATGGTTGAGGATGCTTATCAGATGGCTCTGAAAGCCGAGGAGAAGCTAAGCCGAAAGCAAGGACAGCGAGGGCGAGGTAGAAGCCAGCCAAGAGGCAAGGCAGTTGCCCAGGACAAATTCCAGAAGCCCAAGGAGGAGTGGAAGAGACCTCAGGGTAAGGTTGAAAGAGGCGGAACCTCACAGCAGAGGCAACCATATGTTGAGCTGAGAGGACAACAGAATGATCAGCGAGGAGATTATGCTGATGCAAATACTCTTCCTCGTACTAGAGGTCGAGGTAGAGGAAGATGAGGAGTGATCACATGTTTTACATGTGGGAAGAATGGGCACAAGTCATATGAGTGTCCAGAGAAAAAGAAGGACACAAGAGAAACTCACATCACTAAAGCGCAGAGGCGTGATGCTGAGAATGAAGATGCAGACAGCGGAAGATCGCTTGGGATGCATAAAATCCTTTTGACACCCGAGAAGGAGGTGGAAAGCTCGGTGTAGAGGAGCAGACTGTTCAGAACGACTTGCACAGCCAAGGATAGGAAATGCAAGGTCATAGTGGACAGTGGAAGCACCGACAATCTTGTTTCATCCGAGATGGTGGAAAAGTTGGAGCTGGAAACAACTAAGCACCCGAGTCCATATAAAGTCTCGTGGCTACAGAAGGGACATCAGGTGAGAGTCACTAAACAATGTTTAGTTGAGTTTAAAATTGGGGGATACCATGATCAGATTCTGTGTGATGTTATTCCCATGGATGTATGTCATATATTGCTGGGTAGACCATGGCAGTATGACCGAAATGTGATTCATGATGGGAAGATGAACACCTATACACTGGAGAAGAATGGGAGAATCCATAAGTTTCTTCCGATAAAGGATAAAGAAGTGAAACCGGAAGTAAGTAACACGATACTTCTCATGAGTGGGAAGGAGCTTCTCACAGAGATGGAGAAAAAGGAAGATCCACAATTCTTTGTAGTCAGGAAGCCGAGAATTGTCCTGACTAGCACAAGAATGGATGACTTACCGGATGAGATTCAGGAACTGCTGGGAGAGTTCACTGATATCATCGTGGACGAATTACCTCGTTCGTTGCCACCGATGAGGAGTGTGAGTCATCACATCGACCTCATACCAACAGCAAGTTTACCGAACAAGGCTGCGTACAGATTGACGCCTCAAGAGAATGAGGAAGTCAAAAGACAAGTCCAAGAATTGATGGACAAAGGACTAGTCAGAGAAAGTCTGAGTCCGTGTGTTGTACCAACCGTACTCAGTCCAAAGAAGGATGGAGGTTGGAGAATGTGCACTGATTCCAGAGCGATAAATAAAATTACCATCAGGTATAGATTTCCACTACCGAGAATGGATGATCTGATGGATTGCCTGAGTGGGGCAAATTATTTCTCAAAGATTGATCTGAAGAGTGGATATCACCAGATTCGCATGAGGGAAGGTGATGAATGGAAGACAACGTTCAAGACAAATGAAGGTTTGTACGAATGGTTGGTCATGCCGTTTGGTTTGACAAATGCGCCAAGCACATTAATGAGGCTGATGAATGAGGTCCTGAAGGAATTCATTGGAAAGTTTGTAGTCGTATATCTAGATGATATATTGATCTACAGTAAGACAAAGGCTGAACATTTGAAACATTTGACCATTGTGATGAGAAAACTACAGCAGGAGAAGCTGTTGATAAACATGAAGAAGTCATCATCTATGAAGACAGAGCTCATCTATTTGGGTTTTGTCATAACAACAAATGAGTTGAAGATGGATCCAGAAAAAGTGGAAGTGATAAAGAATTAGCCATCACCGAGAAATGTTTTTGAGGTGAGGAGTTTCCATGGACTGGCTAGTTTCTACAAAAAATTCATTAGAAATTTCAGTGGAATTAGCGCAACAATGATGGACACAGTGAAGAAGCGGCACAAGTCTTTTCATTGGACATCAGAGGCTGAGAAAAGATTCAATCTGTTGAAGTGGAAGATCACAGAGCAACTAATTCTGGTGTTGCCAGATTTTCAGAAGACATTTCAGGTGAAATGTGATGCCAGTGGATATGCTATAGGAGCGGTCTTAAGTCAAGAGGACAGGCCAGTTGCATATTTCAGCGAGAAGCTGGATGAAGCAAAGCTGAAATACTCCACGTACGATAAAGAGTTTTATGCCATCATACAGGCATTAAAGAAGTGGAGGCATTACTTGATCCCAAAGGAATTTGTATTGTACAATGATAACCATGCATTGCAGTTTGTGAGTCAACAGGATAAGTTGAATCAGAAGCATGCCAAATGGGTAGAATATATGCAAAATTTCACGTTTGTGATCAAACACATTTCAGGGACTGCTAACAAAGTGGCTGATGCTTTGAGCAGGAAATGTTTGTTACTACAGGAGTTCCGAGTCAAAACATTAGGTTTTGAAAACCTCAAGGACATGTATGCAGGAGATGCAGATTTTGCTGAAGCATACGAGGCAACTGAGAATCCCGTTCTCAGGGATCGGAGCCCATGGATAGACTACATGATCCAGGAGGGATTGCTATTTAGAGGCAGTCAACTGTGTATCCCAAATTGCTCCATGAGGGAGAATTTGTTGAAAGAGAAACATAGCGGAGGCTTAGCCGGACATTTTGGCCACGATAAAACATTCGCAAAGCTGAGCGAATCTTATTTTTGGCCGGGGATGCGAGCAGATGTCAAGAGGTTTATTGACAGGTGTCGAATTTGTCAACATTCGAAGGGCCGGAAGCAGAATGCAGGTTTTTATCAGCCATTTCCCATACCAGAGAGGCCATGGGAGGCAATCAGCATGGATTTTGTATTGGGATTGCCAAGGACGCAGAGAGGGGTTGATTCCATCTTTGTGGTAGTTGACAGGTTTTCGAGGATGGCACATTTTATTCCGTGTCAGAAGACCAGCGATGCAACGCACATCGCAAACTTGTTTTTCAAAGAGATTGTTAGACTTCATGGATTGCCGAGAAATATAGTCTCGGACAGGGATACCAAGTTCATAGGGCATTTTTGGAGGACGCTATGGAGGAAGCTAGGGACTAAATTAGCGTTTAGTTAAGCTTACCATCCGCAGACAGATGGACAGACAGAGGTGGTCAACAAAAGTCTTGGAGACCTGTTGAGGAGCTTGGTAACGAAGCACCATAGTAGCTGGGACAACATATTGCCACAGGCAGAATTTGCATACAACGATTCTGTGAATCGAAGTACAGGCAAGAGTCCATTTCAGATTGTGTATGGGACACAACCGAGGGGAGTTTCTGAAATCAGGGAGTCAGAACAGACTGCAACTAGCAGCGCTAGTGCTGAAGAGTTCGCTGAGGCGATGAAGGAACTTCACGGCAGGGTGAAGCAGGGACTGATGGATTCAAATCAGGAGTACAAACGCAGAGCAGATCAACGTTGGAGACAACTTCAGTTCGAAGTTGGGGATCTTGTTCTAGCACACCTGAGGAAGGAAAGGTTCCCAAGGGGAACATATAACAAATTGAAGATGAAGAAAATTGGACCATGCAGAGTCCTGAAGAAATTTGGCGAGAACGCTTATGAAATTGAGTTGCCGGATGACATCGGAATATCTCCGATATTCAACATAGCAGACTTATACCCATACAGAGCAGGAGAACTAGAAACTGGAACTGAGGAACCAGTAATCCAGTGGAAGAAGCAGTTACCAGTAGCAGAGAAGCCGCAGGTGGAATGCATATTGGATAAACGAGTGGGTTAAAAGACCAGAAGAAAAGAATACTATGAGTATCTAGTCAAATGGAAGAATCACCCAGTAGAGGATGCCAGCTAGGAAACCGAAGCAGCCATACATAAGCATGGACAGACCGTGCAGGAGCTCATGAGAAGGAGCCCATGAATTTTTCAAGAGAGGGAGTATGATGCAGGAGCATCGCCCACGTCAAGCGAGCCAGCACGAAAGCGGGAGACAGCTGGACAGCGCCAGCACAAATTTTGGAAAACACTTGGAAGTTGTTGCGCGATCTTAAATGATTCATTTAAGAAACGACGCACTTATATAGTGTAAATGGACCTTGAGCGGGTAGCTCATGTCCTTAGGTAGATAAGGCATTATTTAATAGAATTAATGTAAGTAGATAGAACATTTATTTCTAGATTTGATAGCTTTAGATCTCGAGAGGGAAACAAGATATAGACACCCTCCTTTGTACATTGTAATAGGAATTCATTCAAGCAGAAGAGAGAGCAGCAGAGAAGTGTATGAAGAACCTCCATGTACAGATATTGAATTAATAAGAGAAAGCTTTGATTCAATTCCATGGTTGTGTTATTCTCTGTGTATTTTTGATATTATGCTTATGAATGTTTGCTTCTTGTCATACATTTGCTTCTATATGCTGTGTATGTGATTTCATGGTTGAAGTGAAGTCTGTGAGAATGAGGCGTTAGTTTCAATTGTTTCTCTATCTTGAACCAGAGAATTCCTGCAAGGAGTGCAGTTGAATTTGTCCGCAAGGAGTGCGTGATTGCAGGGTTCAAATAGAGAGAACTTTTGTACTAAGCTCCAAGAAGTGCAGATTATCCCCAGAGCCGTGCAAGGTGTGCGCAGGCTGGATGAAGTCTCAGAATTGTGATTCTGAGCAAAGGAAATCAAGTTTTCTGCTGCAGGAGTGCGCAGGATCAAAGATTTCAACACTTAGAGTGTTTAAATATTCGCAACAAAGAATGCGTGCAAGAACTTCTTCCTGAGGGAATTGAAGTCGTCGAAGCTCAGGAGAACATGAGTTGTCAACAGAGATCACGAGGAGCGTGGATCTACTCATGAAATCGGCATATCGGGAGTTCGCAAGGTAAGACTCCAAATTTGTGCAACGAGAGTCGTGAAGTCGCGAGGTACGATGTCCCGACAGTGACGAGGGTTGTGTGGGCCACAGGGTAAGTGCAAGACTGGTGGCGGAAATCCGAGATCTCGCAAGTTCGAGAATCGTGAGTTGGAAGCCCAAACATTTGGAGGTTCGAGTCGTGAGACACGAGGATCTGAAGGCGAGACAGGATAATATCGGAACATCAGAACATCGGAACTCAGGAGTTGGAGGACCGAGCGCTTGGGGTCATGAGAGCCGAAGTCCCGACGAAGGAAGAGTCAACGATTTGACTGACGCATCGGGTCTCGGGGAGCCGAGGGTATATTGAACATACGTGAACTCGCAAAGCCGCGAAGTTCCGATCCTCCAACAGAAAAAGAGAGGATCGCGAGCGAAGTGAACTGTGGGTGCAGATCTTCCGATTGGGGAGATAGAAGAACCATTGAGTTCTTTGGGCCGAGAGGGAAAGGAGGTCCGAGAGAAGGCGACCGTACTCCGAGGAGTGACGGTAGGCGTCATAAAATATCGGTGTGTTGATCTTTGATCTGGTTATGTGAGTGGTTACTAAAGGTTTTCATCCTCTATTGGAATACATGTGTTTTCGAACATGGTATCAGAGCATGTTTGAAGACCCGTTCCTATTGTAGATCGAGATCGTGAAGACAAGTTGCCTCATCTCCATTTTTTGTCATTTTCGTACATTTTTGGGCTGAGAGGACTGTTCCACTTTGTCTAGAGTACTTGTTTCATTTATGAACACTTTTCGTTTCAGTCGAAAAGGTTTCCGTTTGCCCAAGATACGACTATTACAATCAGATCCAGAGGTATAAAGTTTGAATATGCATTTTTAAATTTTTTTGTAGAGAAGTATTTTAGTTTTATTTCGGTTTTGTATTTTTTTTTTTCCGAGTTGCTACTCTTTTAGATCTGCTTATTCTCTTTTCCCCGCTCCTTGTGTGATCTCGGAAAATCAGAAACAGATAGGAAAAGGTGCATCTTCCGGGTAAGCTAACCGAGATCTAACCCTTGTTGTCATCGAGAAGCAAAAAAATTTTCTTCTGTGAAACGAGTTTTTTTTAGCACGCTCTCCAAGGCCGTCAACAACAACAACAAAAAAAACAACAACAATCCTCCTGAACATTGCAATATGTTTTGCTAGACCATTTGGTTAAAACTTGCCTTATTAAGTAAGAGGTCTTGAGTTCAAGTCTCTCTTTTGTTACCTTTTTGAAAAAGTTCATGCTAAAATTGTAAAGTGTATTTCACTTCAAGTATAAAAGGGAATCACTATAAGTAGCTTTAATATTTTATTTTAGAGTTATTTATTTTGCATGAAGCTTTTATGTTATAAAGTAACTTCATTGTAAAAGTGATCTCCACTTCTCTTTATAAAATTGGGTCACTTCATAAAGCAACATACACTATCACGTGGTCAGTTGGTTACCATTTATTTCTTTTTTTAAAAGGGCATAACTCTCACATCGAAAGTCCGTTTTCAGTGTTGTTTTTTCTTAAAACCACATAATGTTTCGAGATCTTTCCATCCAGATCAACAATTTCAGTTTTTAAATCCACATTATTTGCATATTTAATATGGCTTCTACAAGTAATGTCTTGCTTACCAGCAACAACTACTTCCAATGGAAATCTCATATGGAAGATTTATTAATAAGTAAAGGCCTGTACTGGATTACCTTGGGAAAGCAAAAAACACCCACTGATGATGACAAGAATTCCAAATGGGATAATAGGAATGGCGAAGCACGAGGACTAATCAAAATGTCCATCTCTCCTAATTTAAGGTACCACCTTCAAGAAATTGATGACCTTGAAGAAGCTTAGGACAAGATTGAATCTGTGTTTGGTGAACTCAATATCATTCGAGCACAACACTTAGAAAATCAAATACTGACCTTGAGTCCAAGTGATTTTTCTTGCCTTGGAGACTATCTATCTAAGTTTAAAACACTCATAATTTTTTTGTGAAGAATGTACGATAAAAATGGAAGAAGAGTGTTGCATATATATTAATCTTTCTAAGCTAGGTAGTGCATATTATGTGTTTGTATCTACCTTTTATTCCGTGAGAGAGGCTCTAGGGAAAGCTTATGAAAAACCCACTCTTGAGTCTTTTTGTGCTTCTTTGATTAGAGAGGAAGATAAGCTTATACAACTTGGAGTGATCAGCACTGCAAGTACCTCTAACAATGCCTTAGTTTCCCAGTAGAAAGATAAACCCAAGTATCCCAAGAAGCAACATCCTCACTACAACAACAATCAATATAAGGGTCCCAAACCCGCTCAGACAACTTCAGCTCCTAATGGTAACAAAGGAGAAAAATATAAAAATAAGAAGATTGACAGACATTGCAAATTTTGTGATAAAGATGGTCATGATGAGTCCAAATGTTTCAAGAAGATGGTAGCTTTAGAAGCAACGATGAAGAAGCACAACATCATTATTGATTCTACTTCTTCTTCTTCTTCTCATGGACATGCACTTTTTTCTTCTCGTTTCTCCTTCAACACAAATTCTACTTCTTCTTATGATGAGTGGCTTATTGATTCAGGAGAATCTCATCATATGGCTAAGGATAAAGCCATATTTTCTGCTCTAAATGAATGTAACACCAAGAAAATATTTGTTGGTGATGATAGATCTCTTAGTGTTGTAGGATCTGGAATAGTTCAAGTAGATAATGGTCATTTCAATGATGTATTATGTGTTCCAAGTCTTCCTTGTAACCTTCTATTAGTATATCAAATAACTCATTTAGGTGAAGGTAAAACCGTAGAGTTTTCACCTCACCAAGTTGTAATCAAGAATCTAAAAAAATCCTAAGCATGTTCTTGCAACTGGAATTTTTATGATATTACCAGGTTGTACAAGTTTGACAACTTTGGGTCATCAACTTTTTCATCAGTTTTTGTTGCTCATAGCGATGGCTTGAGCAAACTTTGGCATGCACGGTTTGTTCATCTAAACTATCTCTCATTGCAGCAAATATGTAATCAACAGATGGTGACTGGTCTTCCTCTTGTTTCATGAAAAGATGGTGTTTGTGCCGGTTGTATTCTCGACAAACATCATCGGGACATTTTTGACAAACATGCCTCTTGGCATGCCTCGGGCCCTTTACAACTTGTTCACAATGATTTGTATGGTCCATTTTCTTCTCCTTCTTTTTCTGGGTGCAAGTATTTCTTAACTTTCATTGATGATTTTTCCAGACGTACTTGGGTTTACTTCTTAAAACTTAAGAGAAAATTTTTTGATAAGTTTTTGGCCTACAAGGCCCTTGTAGAAAAGAAATTTGGACATCAAATTCAAATGTTAAGAACAAATAATAGAGGCGAATATGTGAAAAATAATTTTGCAAGTTACTGCACTACACAGGGAATCCAAATGCAATACACGGTTCCATATACACCACAACAAAATGGTGTTTATGAGAGAAAGAACCACACATTAAAAGAAATGGCTAATTATACGATCTAATCTAAGGGATTAAGTCTAAAGTATTGGGTAGAAGAAATCATATGTGCAAATTACATAGTCAATCACACTCCCACAAAGGCTCTTAAAAATATAACACTGGAAGAAGCTTTGACTAAAATTAAACCAGATGTAAGTCACTTTCGTGTATTTGGCAGTATAGCATGGGCTCACATTTCTGATGAGAAAAGGAAAGCGTTGCAGCCTAAAAGTGAGAAGTGTATATTTGTTGGTTATTCTGAAGATGTCAAAGGTTATAGACTTCTTCAACCACATTGTAATGAAATTATTCTTAGAAGAGATGTTAAATTTGATGAAAATAACTTGGCCTGCAAACCTAATTCGACAGTTGTGCCTTCTTCAGCCTGCAAGCCATCTTCGACATTTGTGCCTTCTTTTGTTCGTATTCTGGTTTCTTCTTTAGATGATGACAGTGAGGATGAAAATCCACCTCCACCTACTGACCTTCCTCCATATGAGTCCTTTGAACCTGAACAAGCACTAGTTCCACCACTTGCTATATGGGTCTGTTCAACATGAGAAGCAACTAGTGATCTTTTCGGTGATCCTTCAGATCAGCGTCGAACACGTTCAAAGTTATAGCGAGCCTCTTCTCTTTTGGCTCAAGTTTCAGAGACTCATGATCGAGAGAAATTTGCAGAATCTTCAGGTCATCCAAATTGGGATACAACAATGAATGAAGAGTATTGTTCTTTAATGGCAAATGATACTTGGGATCTTGTACCTCATCTAAAAGGAATAAAACTTGTTAGATGTAAATGGGTCTACATAACTAAGTATGCATCATATGGAAGTGTTGAAAGACACAAGGCTTGATTAGTTGCCAAAGGATTCTCCTAAGTTGAAGGAATTGACTATAATGTAACCTTTTCCCCTCTAGACAAAATGAATTCCATCCACCTTGTTCTTTCCCTTGCTTCCTCACATAAATGGGAGGTCCATCAGATGGATGTTAAATCCGCCTTCTTGCATGGCGATTTGAAAGAAAAAATCTACATGGAACAAACTCCTGGCTATGTCCAAAATGAATCTAGATTTTTTTGTCGCCTTAAGAAATCTCTTTATGGTCTTAAGCAAGCTCCCCGAGCTTGGTATGCCAAAATGGACAGCTTTCTTATTGACACCAGATTCTCTAGATGCCGTTATGATCCTAATGTTTATACCAAGAAAGTAGGAATCCGTCTCATAATCCTTGTCCTTTATGTTTATGACCTTATCCTTACTAGTAGTGACTCAAAAATTTTAAACCATGTGAAAACCAGTCTTAAGAAGAAATTTGAAATGATAGACTTAGTTTTTTTGCACTATTTCCTTGGCCTTCAAGTTTTGCAAACCATTGAAGGAATTTTTCTTTCCCAATCTATGTATGCTTGTGACCTTCTTCATTGCTTTCACATGGATGATTGTAAACCAACCCCTTCTCCCTTCCAGTCTGCAGTCAATCTTACTGCCACCTGTACTTCTATTGAAGTTGATGCCACCCTGTACCGTCAGTTAGTTGGTAGCCTCTTATACTTGACTCATACATGTCCCGATCTTTCCTTTGTTGTTGGTCTTGTTTCCTAGTATATGCAAACACCCCATGAAATCCATTAGAAACCAGCTAAAATGATACTTTGCTATGTCTGTGGTATAGTTCAATTCGAGATACATTACAGTTCAGGGGGGACTCCTTTATTGGTTGGTTTCATTGATTCAGATTGGGCCGACGACCCTGATGATTAGAAGTCTATTGTAGGTTATGTTTTTAGCCTTGGTTTAGGACCTGTCACTTGGGCTTGTAAGAAACAACAGGCTATTGCACTTTCTTCAGCAGAAGCAAAGTACCAAGCAACGGTAAATGCAAGTCAGGAAGCCTTATAGCTTCAACAGATCCTTTCAGATTTTGTATTTGAGCAACAACATCCAACCAGCCTTTGGTGCAACAATCAAAGTACCATCAAGATCGCCAAAGACCTAGTTCAACATCAGCGTAGCAAGAACATCTAGCTACACATGCACTTCATCAGAAAGCTCATTCATGATCAAGTTATTGAAGTGTTCTTTTGCCCTACAAAAGATCAAGTTGTAGACATTTCCACAAAGTCTCTTACAGAAGCAAAGTTTTCCAAACTTCGCTCTATGTTAGGAGTTCAGGAAGCTGTCATTAAGGGGGGATAAGCTCTAATTCTTCCTTTCTTCTCCTATTGTATCAACATTGTAAATCCTTCAATCATATCCCAAGTTGTTCTTAAGGGGGGATGTTAGGATATTTAGAAACTTAGGAGTTATTTAAGATCTACTTGGTCTAATATGTCATTAGGTAAAAGTGTGTTTCTTAGTGTGTTTCTTTAGTATGCATTAGTATGCATTTTTATTTAGGAAATTCGACAGTCACGATATGTTCCTGACATAGAGTGATCTGATGGTTCATACTCTCCTTGATCTTAACAACCATTGATCCGTGGATTAACACCCGATTGGTCCATGATCTCTATTTAAAGATCATGGAGGGTCATTTTTCGACGATTGATTATGAGAAACTCTATTGTAAAATATCTTTGTAATCTTTTTATTTTGCATTAATAAACTACTCCAAGTGGTCGCGTTGGTTGGGGCCATGGATGTTTCCCCATAGGGGTTTTACCATGTGAAAACATCGGTGTGTTGATATTTGATCTGGTTATGTGAGTGGTTACTAAAGGTGTTCGTCCTCTGTTGGAATACCCGTGTTTTTGAACAAGAGAATGGGAAGGTTATCTTCATAATTTTAATCAAAGAAAATATGACAATCCTGTTGAACACTTGTTTGAGTTTCATAAGCTTATGGATCAATTGCATATTTCTCACGAATATGTCCTCATGAATTTGTTTATGTTTTCATTGGGAGGAGATGCTCGAATTTGGTACAAGTCTCTTCCTCCTTATAGCATTTCATCATTGAAATAATTCCATGCAGTTTTTCATAAATATTGCAAAAGAGTTTATTCATCAAAATTCCTTTTTGAAGACAGTTGCAATATAAAGTTCACAAAACACATTTGTAAAGAATCATAACATGATATCAATTATGGTCAAATACATGAAGAATAATTTTCAGAGAAACAAGATCTCCTTGAAACATATAGGGAAGATTTATGCGAAGAAGACTTTGAAGTGAATCAAGACGAGGTTTCTTACTGTAGTAAAAATGAAGAGATCCTTGAAAACCCACTAGAATTTCAATCTAATCAAAGACAGGATGACGAAATGTCTGATGATATAGATATTTGCAAAGGCCAATGGATTATTGAAGACCATACACAACTAGCTTTCGAAGAGGATGATTTTGGTAATGATACTACATTTATCATTGTGCCAAATGTTTCAAGTGATTACTTTCATGATCAAACTACTATTCTAAATTCTTATTTTAATCAAGTTGTTAGTATTCAATCATCATTACTATATAATCATGGAACAAAGATTTCTGAAAGTCAAGGTTCATAATTTTTTTATGAGCAACCTATATATGATAAGTATCTAGACAGTGAGGATCATATTTCTTTCCCAGCATGCATGGAAACTTACAACAATTTTCCCTCAATAATTGTTGAATATGATGAAAGTGTTCCTGAAGATGATGCATAGCAAGAAGATTTTGTTCAGATGGAAACCAATTAGCAGCATCTTAAAAGAAATCAACTTGTGTATGATAGCTATTAAGAAGATTCTTGGACAGTGGATGAAGGAAATAAGAAGGGGTTACTGGAGCAGTTGATCTCTCCTTCCTATTTAGAAACTTATGAGAAGTAGATGAGTGACCCTCAACGTGAAATTCTTGCGCTAGAAAAAGAAAAGATTAGAAGTGGAGAAAGTGTGAAAAGGAATTCCATACAGCTTGGCCAACATGAAGAGGTATCAGTTGAATTTGAAAATTCTTTATCTTTTCATGATCAAGTGGCTGTTTGGTTGGAGTATTTTCTTTAAGAGGTCCAAAATGTTGCAACGTTTTGTGTGCAACCAAACTTCAACAGTAAGCACAAATTACCTATTCATCCTTTGCTACAAAAAAAATATTATCTTTTCATTCCTTCATTTAGAAGCAAGAAAGGTATGTTAAGAAATCCACTATTTGCATGGCTCCATTGGAAATTTCATATTACTTGATCAATTTAATTTCCCTTGATTAATGTAGGGCCAATGTATATAAATAAGTTGTCGAAATCAACATTTCATTTCAACCTTCTAGTTCAACGTTTTATTTCAGTTTAGTAGTTCTCTTCTCAGTTATGTAGGGCCAATGTATATAAATAAGTTGTCGAAATAAACATTTCATTTCAACCTTCTAGTTCAACGTTTTATTTTAGTTTAGTAGTTCTCTTCTCAGTTTGGCATCCAGTATGGTTCAATTTCTAGGCATGATGACTCCATAGCCCAATGGAGGGACTTGTGCAAAACCTTTTCAGTTGCAGAGAATAAGAGGTTTTGGTTTCAGAACAGGCACAGGTAAAATGACAGGGTTGATTTTAGGTTTCCCAATGGATGAAGGAACATGGTCTACTATTCTTGGCTCTTTGCAGGAAATCACCATCCCTAGATGGATCCTATGCTAGAATAAATGTTGAAATATCCAAAAAATTTGTCCCTTGCCAATTTTTTTTGTCAATTGTGCTAGATTTTAATTCTTGTGTCATTTGGCATAAGATTTTCCACTGCAGTAAACCTCTAAACCTTTTGCCATTTTCGCCAAGTCACATGGAGGGGGAACCCACGAGGGATAAAACTCTTGCACTATGTGTCAAACACTAATGGAAAATTCAATGGATATCAACTCATCATATTTAAATATTCTAATGCATGTGGGATATTTCCCGTTGGAAAAATAATAAAAGATGAAATGTTAAGTGTCCAAACTCGGGCTTCTAAGTGTTGAAGAAGTGCTCAACATCGCCATGTGTTAATGTGAGTATGCAAATGAAAGTGAGCTACAATTCCAAGTGTGCTACAATTCCAAGTGGGAAGGAGATAGCCACGAAGAAGGTTCAGATGATGGAGTCCATATGAGCGCCAGGTTCCAATTTGGGAGATTTTACCATCGAGTGATTTCAAATTGCGACTTCTCATCTCAACCGAAGCACGAAGGCTCGAAGTTAGGGTTCCATGGGTTTTGAGAATTGACTTGATATGGTTACCATTACTTGAGAGGATACTTTTATATAACAATATATTATCACCTTTTCCCCAAGAGCTTGGTGAGCTATAATGTCTGAAAGTACTTAGAGTGTATCATAATATTCTAGTCTCTGTTCCTGTTGAACTCAAGGAGAGTGTTGGCCTGGTTGAATTTCCCCTTGAATTCAGTGTTATTCTTCTATTGAGCAAGGAGTCAGATTTGTCATGCTTGGATACCTGACTTAATCAGTTTTGTTTATCTCACTTATTCTATCCATCTTCATGATTTTAACTGGATTTAGCAGACGAGGTCATGCCTCTTTATTTATGATTTGTAATGATTGAAAGTTCCATTTAGACCTAGTTCTAGAAGCCTCTGAAAACCTGGTCAATCAACAGTTATTATATTCTTCAAAATGTGATAAGGCTTGGGTCTATTACAACCTAGAGTCAACTCTTGCAACAACAACTACGATGCTGATATGTTTGTTGTTTCATGTGATTTCGTGCCATGGTTAGGTTGTCCTTTAAGATTTGGATAACTTGTTGTTGATGCTCGATGTGATATTCCACTGCTTGAACCTTAGATTTTTCTTTTAGAGAAGAAGTGATAGAAGGAGGGTGGTATCCATAGAGTGCCATAAATGGTGTCATTTTTTTTGTAGTATGAAAGGAAGTGTTATACCACCATTCTGCCAAGGGTAACCATTTGAACCATTGTGTTTTTTCATCAGAGACAAAGCAATGAACGTATCCTTCCAGACATTTGTTCATTATCTCCGTTTTTCCATCAAATTGAGGATGATACGATGAGCTATGAGCCAATTGAGTACCCAAACAAGAAAATAATTCTGTCCAAAAATTTCCAGTGAAGATGGGATCTATGTCACTTACAATAATCCTTGGGATTCCATGTAGCTTTTGAACTATCTCCATGAATGTGGTGGCAACTGTACTAGATTTTAAAGGATGAGATAATGCACAAAAGTGTGCGTACTTGGTCAGTGTATCAAAAATCACCATGATGAAACTCTTTCCTTCAGACTTCGGTAACCTTGTGGTGAAATCCATGGAAGCCTCCTCCCAACGTTGACTTTGGATGGCTAATGGTTGTAAAAGACCCGGGGTATTAATTGTTTCCACCTTATTTTGTTCGAAAGCCAAACATTCTACCACAAACCTTTGAACATTAGGTTTAAGGCCATCCCCAAAAATTCCTTCTTGAACCTATGGTAGGTTTTCAAAAATCCCTAGTGCCCTCCTACCAGAGAACTATGCAATTCCAATACCACCTTTTGTTTAAGTTGTGAGTTCTTACATAAATATAAGCGATATTTGTACCATAGTGAATCATTTTTCCATGTAAATGTATCTTATGCACTGGAATCCTGCTGCAAACTTTGAATGAGAGTCCAAATGTTTTCTTCATTCTTCCATTCATCCCTCGCTTCTATTATCCAATTGGGTTGGATGGTCAATATAGCATAGAGAAAGGCCTCAACATCTTCATCATTTCTTGAGAGTGGATATGCCACAACATTTTTCTTCCCTTTTTTGTAGATGATTTCAAAATCATAACCCAATATCTTGGTCACCCATTTTTGTTATTCTTCTAAAGATAGCCTTTGTTCCAAGAAGTATTTATGACTATCATGGTCTATTTTGACCTTGAAGTACCTACCTATTAGGTAAGGGCACCATTTATTCAATGCATGTAGCATTTCCATCATTTCCCTCTCATAAATGGGTTTGTGTAAGTCCCTTCCCTTGAGTGGTAGACTTTCAAAAGAAATCGGCCTTCCTTCTTGCATTAGAAAAACACCAATTCCATTTCCCGAGGCATCACATTCCATAATAAGGGTTTTTGTGAAGTCTAGTCTGGTCAATATAGGAGCTTTTCACATTGCCTCTTTAAGTTGTACAAAATATTAAGTTTCCTCTGGAGTCCATGAAAATGAATCCTTCTTAGTTAATTTCGTTAAAGGTGTTGCTATTCTTCCATAGTTTCGAACAAAATTGTGGTAGCAACCTGTCAAACCCAAAAATCCTCTAAGATTCTTAAATTTTTTGGGAATCGGCCAGTCCATAATGGCCTTAATATTGTTAGAGTCTACCTTGATACCTTCATGAGATACAATATGACCCAAATACTCTACCTCCTTCACCCCAAGGAAAATTTTGGATGGTTTGTCATATATTTGTTGCTCCTTTAGTAGTTATAGAACCTTGTCAACATGTCGCACATGATCCTCCCAAGACTTGCTATAGATTAGTATATCATCAAAAAATACTAAAACAAATTTTTGAAGGAAGGGCTTGAAAATGGAATTCATCAACCCTTGGAATGTGGAAGGTGCATTTATAAGGCGAAAAGGCATGACCAAAAATTCATAATGGTCTTCATGAGTTCGAAATGTTGTTTTTGGGATATCTTCTTCCTTCATTCTAATATAATGATACCCTGAGCAGAGATCCAACTTTGTGAAATAGATTGCTCCATGTAGTTGATCTAACAATTCATCAATGACAGGAATGGGAAACTTATCTTTAATAGTGATCTTGTTGAGCTCTATATAATATGGACACGTATGCCATGATCCATATTTCTTGATTACCATTACCACTGGTGCAAAGTAAGAAATTTGGCCAGGTTGAATAATGACAACCTCTAACATTTCTTCTACCATATGCTCAATTTCACTCTTCTGGGAATAAGGGTATCTATAAGGCTTGATGTTAGGAGGAAAACTCCGAGGAATTAGGTGAATAACATGATCATGATTTCGAGTGGGTGGAATACCTTTGGGAATATCTTCAAATACTTTGGAATGCTTAACAATGAACCCTTGGAGATCTAGGGGAATATATGGCTTAGATGTTTGAACATCTAATGAGAATAGTTGTGCAATTACACCCTAAGTCACATTTTTCAATAATTTTGTCATGCCATTAGATATTATCACCTTACTAGGTTTCCTTGTGATACCCATTCACTCTGTTTCTTTTCCTTCTAATGAAAATTTCATGAAAGGTTCTAGAAAATTAAAATCCATTATTCCTAATGATTGTAACCATTGGATTCCTAGTACGACATTAGAACCACCCGAGGGTATAGAAATCATTGGACTATTCATTAAATATTCTCCCATAGTAAGATTGATCTTGTTTCATTTTCTTGACAAATTGATACTTCCTCCATCTGTAATCATTACTTGAAACTCTGGTGTTGGATATACAAAGAAATTGGGAGCTTTGGCTAATTTATAGTGAATGAAATTATGAGTACTACCAGAATCAAATAGGACTATAACCTTTTTCTTTTTTATGTATCCTTCGATCTTGAGGGTTTGAGGAGTGCTAATTCCAACCAATGCATTACATGATATCATGAGCGTCAACTCTTTAGAAGAAATCACTTCTACATTTTCATCTTGAGATGGTTCTTGTTCTTCTTCCTCTTCACAATCTATGTAGAATAATTTCTTCTCACCACACTTATGTCCCTTACTATACTTGCTATCACAATTAAATTATAAACCTTTTTCTTTTCTTTCCTCCAATTGTTGAGGTGTCAACCTAGTAGGTTGAGGTGTTTTATAAGAAGGAACATTATTATCTCGGTAGATGTTAGGAGTGGTCCTTCTAGTAGCCATAGCCATATTTTTAATTTAACATTTCTTGCCACCCTGAATGCATTCTCCAATGTTTTGGGTTCCCAAAGGCGAACCTCATGTTGAATGCTATCCTTTAAAGTTCCTATGAATACATCAATCGGGTGTTCATCTGGAATATCTGTTACCTTTATATTCAATCTTTGGAAGTTATCAATGTGCTCTGCAACTAAACCCTTTTGCTTGAGATTTATCAATTGGATAAAGAAGGTATTTCTCCTTGTATCCTCATAGTGTGCTATCATTTCTTCCATGAAAATTGTCCAAGTGAAGAGTGATTTGTGAGAAAAAAGCCATCGATACCACACAAATTGATTGGGTTATAAATATAAATAATCAATTTGTATGTTTTGTGTATGTGGCACATCACGTAGATCAAATAATTTCTCCATTTGAAGTATCCATGTGATTGGGTCCTTTCCATCAAAATTCCTCATATAGATATTAGGAAAGTGGTTGGACTTCAACACAAAGTTGGAGTTTCTCCATTATTGATTCATCTTCCATGTGTCCTCATAATGAATTTCATGGGATACATTTTCACTTTGAGGTGCCCCCTCTATTAGGAAAATTTTCAATCCTTCCATGGTCTCCCTTTTTAAACCATCCATCATCCCTTGTAGTTCATGTTTTGTTACTGTCTTCTTTTATAAATCATTTATGTCCTAAGCATTTCTTCTCCTTCATCAAGAGTCCAAGTAGGAATGTATGGAGGCTTATTTGGTGTAGAAGTTCCCTTTTTTGATGGCATGTTGGCCAAGTATCACTTTTAAACCTTGATTTTGAGGTGGTTCTGCTAGACGATCTTGCTTCTGCTGTATCTCCAAAATTTCTATCCTTATGGGTATGAAAATTTATTTTTTGTAGTTCTATGATATTTCTTCTCTGCAATGCCATAGGCCTGATCAAAATTGGATGTGCCAAGTGGAATTTATGGTAACTTCCCCACAACTTGCTGATTTTTTCCCTTACAGGAGAGCGTACTTGTAAAGCGTTCCAAGATCACGATATTTGATATTTAATTCTGAAACTTGCACCAGAAATACTACAGACTGTCCACTATCTATTGCAACTAGTATTACTTAATTTGGATACTCAGTAAATAAGATATCACTGTTTTAGCCAGAAGACTTGTTTGAGACTAGTTAATATGACCAGTCAAATACCTTATCTTGTACATGGTGTATATACAAACTTAGGATGACCCAAAAGATGATTTTTTTATCACAACTACCTTGATAATTTATTTGAATATGCTCTAGATTTCAGGGCCTGACACTTTACAGAAAAAAATCATAGAGAAAATTCCACGATGACTAAATTTAGGATGATTCCAGAACCCTATCTTACACAGCCTATATCTCTGAAAGTATAAGGCCCTAGGAGCTGAAATTTTAACCCAACGTACCTTGATCCATCTACTAAATATTTTCCAATGTATTCCTTCTAAAATGTTGTAGAAAACATGCTATAGAAAAAAATCCAAGGTGTCTCAGATGTAGCAGTGAAACCCCAAGACCTTGAGCTTTGATACCAAATGTTAAGAACCAAATATCAAGATAGCATAGAAAAACCTCAAAATAAGTACTCAACGCCTTGAAAAAGAGAGAATTTAGTATAAAAAGTCTCTTCGAGGGGGCAACCTCCTTATACACCACATAAATTTCCAAATACAATATGATTCGAAATGAAAATGTCTCCTTGGTATACATAGGAGACTAGGAGGTACAATTACAACTAATGGACCCAAGATGACATAAATAAAATAAAATTACAAATGTAATATGCCCCAATTAAGGGGTAATGTGCCACTATTTAGGGATTAACATAGTTGATCCTTCATTAGGATCATGGTAGGAAGGAATTTAGGGTCGATCTTTGATATGTAAATTGTCGTGGATATTCCATTAGACAGTTTGCCACACCAGATCCAATAAATAAAACTAAACTCTACACTATCAAGGTTAAATTACTTAGATTCCAAAATATTTAGTTACTAATTTTCTGCTTATGCATGAAGTAGATAGAATGCATAAAATAGAGAACATGGAAATACAATCACACACCATCCAAAAAATAACATAAATATTTGCTATGGGAAACCCTTATGGTATGATTTGTAAATTTCCATGGATATTCCACTGGACAGATCGCCACAACATATCTAATAAATAAAACTAAAATCTACACTATGATGGTTAAATTCCTTAGATTCCATAATCTCTAGTTACTGATTTTATGCTTATGCATGAAATAGATAAAAGGTGGAAAATAGAGTAGGGAAATACAATCACACACCATCCACAAAATAGCACAAAAATTTTCTCTGGGAAACCCTTACGAGATAAAACCCAACTAGAAGGTGAGGATTCTCTGGTATGGAAATAATGCAAGTACAAAGGAGAAGCCACTCTCTATGGAGTTACCTGAGACCTGTGGCCTATTAGGATGCTACATAACATTTAACCCCTTTGTTATGCTCTCTAATTTCCCACTCCCAGTTGTTTTGTTATGCTATGGATTGAAATGACCCAACGCCTTATGCATTCATGAGTTTAGATGAGTGTTAAAGGTGTTATTATACTACTAGATATTCCAACCAGATGATAAACAAATTCAGAAATGAAAGTTTGAGATTAAAAACCCAAACATCCAACTAAGGGTGTGTTCTTGATGTCTTATGCACTCAAACACTGCCAAGATATGAAGTATCAAGAACAAACTTTAAATATTATGCAAACCTATAAATCCTTGTCTCAAATGCTAGAGGATTGAAATGACCAGACCAAACTTTAAATATTATGCAGAACTGTAATTTTTTGTCACAAATGCTAGAGGATTGAAATGACCAAACATCTTATGTGTTCATGAGTTTAGATGAGTGTTAAAGGTGTTATTATACCACTATATATGGCAACTAGACGATAAAAAAATTTAGATCTGCAAGTTTGAGATTAAAAACCCAAACATCCAACTTCAAAATGCTATTCGTTTCAATTAAAAGTGAATTCCTTGACCTTGTTTTAGCATTGGCCCATCTTCATTAATCATGTAGATCATGAAACAATAGAAAAATTAGTATTTCACATGTGTTTTCCAAGCATGAATCCAAAGCAACCTTATAGATATGAGAGATGTTAAGCAAATTTAACTCGCTTTACTTTTTAGTTTAAATACAAAAGATTAGCACATGAAATAAGATCAAACCCAAAACATGCTAATTTCATATGATAAATTTTGAAAGGTCAATTAACATACCAAGATCTAAAGAAGACACATAAATATAACAATCTATATTAAGAGATAAAAAAAGTTTAAACTCTACATTGCAAAAATAAATAAAAAAGAAAAGGAAAGGAAAATGGTTTTTTGGATTTTTTGGTTGAAGAAATTAATAGACTAGTGCCTAAAAAGGGCTATGGGCCACTACACAATTATAAGCGAAATTTAAGTTTTAAGGATGATCCATGGTTGAGGGCACATAACAGGATTGGCTCTTAAGCATTGACTAGGGTTAATAGGATTCTTCAAGAGTGGATGGGGATATTTGTCTTCTAGGAATCATTTATAAGTACTATCAAGGTGATATTAAAGCTTGTTCAATGCAAGTGGGAAGATCCCAAGGAATTCCTACCTCAATGCAAAGGAAACAAGAAAATAATGTTCAAAGGGAAAAAAGAAAGAAATCATATAACCTGATTTCTCTTTTGAGTGGAGCAAGATGCCCTTCTTTGTCCTTTTAGTATCTCTGTCCTCCAATAAACCTAAAAAATATCCCATCTAACCCTTGAAAATATACTAGAAAAATACAGATGCACAAGAACTTTGTAGGAATTTTTTCTCAATAATCTCAAACCAATGAAAATGAGAGAGGTCTCCCCCTTGTATAGATAATTAGCCTCCTCAATACAAGGTGTAATACAATCTTCTAGCTCAAACTATGGGAAAAAACCGTTAGCCCAAGTCAAAACCATGAGGAAAATACAATAAGTGGGCACATACCTCACTCACAATCCTCCAATACATGAGCACCCCTTCATAATGGTCAAATAATAACAAGAGGTCACATGTGTGGGCTAGAGGGGCTATGGATAAGTGTGCCCTCCTACAAAATAACCAACATCCATCAAATGGGTCAATAATGTGGTCAATGTCATGTAAACCTATAATTGTAACAACATGTGACCATGTGTAACCACCTCCTAGGGGTCCTCCAATGTCTCAACAAATCTCCCACATGTGGTCTAGAAGGGAATATTAATGCATGCATGTGAATGAAGGTGTCCAACTGAGAAAGGAGGGCATCTCTGAGTGGTCCATGTGGCAACTGTGATGATGCTGATGATGATGTGGAATCCCTGTCATATCTCAATGCATTGTCATATAATCCTAAATAAGTGACACATATCCCAATGCAATACATGGATCCCAAGGCAACATCATGGATTCAAATGCAATACATGGATCCCAAGGCAACATCATGAATCCCAATGCAATTCCATAGTTCTCGAGGCATGGTACACATATTCCAATGCAAAGTGCGCACTTGAAGTAGTGGGTCCAACTTATTTTTAAGGAATTAGGTGATGTACACTACATGTATGTGATGGAATTTCTATTTTTTATAAACATATGGGTGTCCTAATTATGGAGTATATTTATTGCAGTATAAGGAACATTATGATCACATTACAGATGAAGAAATTTTCCACCCATGGATATATTCAACTTGTACCCAAATTATGTATGAAAAATTAGTAAGGGAATATAATTTAAATGCTACAATATGTTTTGGAAATAAACATGTACAAGCATTGATGTATGGTGTCATTTTTCAGCCTCGTAAAAGAGGGCATCAAGCCCTTAACCATGAGCTGATTTGTTTTACTATATATGAATTGTTGTCGCATACTTCATGTAACTAGAGGTTATGACAGATGATTTGCATGGAAATAAATGTGAATGATTAGTGGAGCATGTGCATCAGCCCGTAGAGCAGAATTTTGTAGTGCATGGAGGTGATTCATGGCTAAATGATGGGTGTTGAGTTGAGAAAAAGGTACAAATATTCTCCTTATTATTATCGTTTGTGATATATTCTTGATTGAATTTTCTATTAATTTGAAATAATTAGGAAATAAAATGGTTAAAAAGTCTTTAGGAAATATTATTGAATGATATTAGATATTTTTTGAATTTTGGTTTGAATTGTTTTGATTTTATTGCAGAAATAGACAATTGTTGTTAACTCAAGATGATTAAGAAGATCATGAATATGCATAGGCCATTGAATATCGAATAAATCAAGAATAAAATGGTTTAAAGGAAGATTGATTCTTTATCTTGCAATCTTCATAAATAGTAAAAGCAATCCTGAGGATCTCTAGATCCCCAGGATAGCTTAATTTACTTATTTAATATAATATATAAAGGATAGTGAACAATAGAGAGATACCAACACCGAAGAAGGAATTTAACCAAACATTCAAATCTCTTAACTATTGACATCATGTACAACAATCCATTGTAAATGGTTTATCAGTTATGGAATTAATGAAAGCTTCAAGCGTTTTGAGCATTTATGTGTATTGAGTTTTTAGTAGTAGTATCTTCTGAAGACCCTAGGCCCAGTCAGAAGGAGTTATTGTCTCATCTTTAATCGTATCAATTTTGTTATAATTCTATGATTTGAATTTCCTTTCAAGAAGTTAAATAAACTTGTTAATGTGTTGATTCTTTTATGAATTGGTTATGCTGTTCATTAGCAGAGAATAGATGTTTCATTTGAAGATTATCGATTGTTGTTCCATTTCCAATTTTTGTTAGTTTATCGCTGTGAATTCCTTTCATTTTCGCATACGCTGTTCCTTTTATCAAATTCACATTTTTTATTCCTTTTGTTTAATTCATATTTGTTGTTCCTTCTTAAACATTCAATAATTCGTTGTTCCTTTCCAGTAGATTAATTAGTTATTGTGAGATTGATTCATTAAGCGTTTTCACATATTAAATTATTGTTCTTAGATAGATGAATGAACTCAGTAAATTGATTGATGTTTTGATTCATGGTGTGTTATTGTTCAGATTAAAATTCTGTTGAGTGAATTATTAGTTTTAGAGTTTTTAATGCATGCGTGAAGAACTTGATTATTACAATAATTTAGATAGACTCAGATTTGCTTTAGCTGAATTATCTACATGATTTAAACCTCTACGACTATCTCCATAGACTTTTCTGACGTTCTTGAAAGAAAAGAAGAATCCTCGGTTGATAAATTAATGTCAGACTAAGGTTATTTTTAGGACATCTTTAGAGCCCAACAATGGGCTTCCCTATTCATATCCCATAGATGATAACTATATCAACCCTATCCAACATAAGATACAAAAAGAATGTAGTACCACACACCAAACTCAATGTGATCTTCTTTTTCTCTTCCATCTTTAGGATCTCATCTCATTTTCCAGTGATACAATGAGAAAGGTTCCAAAATATGCTTCCAGGATGCTTGACATAGCCTTTTTTTGGTTTGTTGTCAAACAAAATGGAGATCTCATGTTTTAGATGAGATGACATGGTGGTTTCATTGGCTCTTTGGTTTCACTTAGCATTTGCAACATCCTATAGTAGAGTAGGGTAGAAATTAAGCTCAATATTCACAAGCAATAGATTTCATTTATGTTCCCTTTTTCATTTTGGGCTTATGCCTTTATTTGTAGTGCCCCTTGAGAATTAGTAGTTAGAAGGAATTCTCAAGTTTTTGTAATGAATTAGGATTGAAGACAATTTGTGGCATGTAGTGAGGATGTAAACTTTTCGATCCATCCCATTATATAAAAATATCCCTTTGAATAACCTTGTAGGTACAACAACCATTCTGAAGTTCTCTTGGACCCCGCAAGGGAGTGCAATCACCATATGGAACTAGTCGTTACCCTCTAAAAATGAAAGAATTATCTCACACTTTCATGGGATTTCCTCTCATCTAGCACAAGAAAATACCCTTGGTGTCTCATGGTAGTTTTAGGTTGTGGGACACACTTAGAAGATGTGCACCTTGTTTCATTCATCATCCAAATGGAAAGAAAAAAAGACTAAACATATTGTTGGCTTGATGGAGGATTTTCTGGAGGCATATCTCACCAACAGGGTCCATTTGGGAACATTTGACACATTGGAGCCCTAGAGCATGACATGTGGTAAGAAAAAGGGCTAATGAACACAAAATAAGGAACACCATTCTTAGAAAGGTGTTTCATGTCACTAAGTTGCACTTGAGTTTGGCCAAAGCCGCATGTGAGTTTGAACACCATTTTGAAGGAGATGCTTACGCCATGATGAATGCCATTTTCAAGGAGATGCTCACATCATGTTTAAGGTAAGAAGGGGTGAGAAATAACCCTAATGGAGGATCTTTGACATATGTGAAGGCATGATTCTCTTTTGAAAATAACTTTTGGGGGTACTAACACATTGTTTAATCCATTTTCACATATTTGGAGGCATATTTCACCTTTTGAGGTATTTATGGGTAAAGACACATGATGCAGGAGCATCGTGCAAAGCCTAAAGCGTGCGACTAAGCCAAATAAATAGTTGGATGTGCGGAGGAAGAAAAGAGCACATTTTCATAAAGACCTGTTTTGAATTTTGAAACAAAGTCATTAATTTAATAGTTAAGAGGAATGTACTCACATTTATACTTTGGAGATTGTAAACAGACCTGGGGAAATCCTCCCATCTGTCGATTGTATTGAGGCATTTAAGCCCAGTTAATGAAAGTAGGTAGGTTTGAATTAATAAGATTAGACAGTTTAGAGAGTAGGAGGGAAAACGGATATAGACACCCTCATTCTTGTAACATTATCATTATCATAAGAATAGAGGAGAAGAGAGAGAGATGTAGAGAAGAACCCATGTACATAAGCTTTGAATTAATATATGGAGCTTTGAATTAGACTCATGGTGTTATTATCTTTTCTATGTATACATGTTGAATGGTATGCTTACATTTGTTTATTCTCTATGGTTATGCATTTGTTTTGTTACTGTGCATGTATGATTTCAGGTTGAATGTTTGAGGTCTGAGAGAGAAAGAGAATGAGTTTCAATTTTTTCTCTTCCTAAGAGAGAAGTTCCTTCAAGGAGTGCATTGATGAAGGTTCAAAGATTATCTCTGAAAGCTCAGGAGGGATACCGTTGTTCTCATTCCCGTAGAAGTGCAAGTGAAGCACAAAAGTCATGCAAGGTGTGCGTAGGCTGGTTGAAAGCTCAAAACTTATCAACTAAGGGAAGGATTTGAGGACTGCTGTTGCAGGAGGTCCACAGAGTCGAGAAATCAAATACTTAGAAGTATTTGAAAGTCTGCCACAAGGAGTGTGTGCAAGAGTTCTTTTAAGGCTTGAAGTTGCCAAGAGAAAGCTCAGGAGGGTTAACGCCATTGAAGTGCTCAAAGGAGGACGGAGGTCAAACTACTTCAAAGGGGAGACGAGAGTTGAAGTCATCCAACAGAAATAAAGTTCAGAAGGAAGAACCTTGGTTTATTTAGCAAAAGTTGTCGAGGAGAAACGAGAGGTTGAAATTATCCATGGAGAACTCACGAAGTCGCGAGGGCCGTAGGATCCAAGAGAGTTGCAGGTTGGATAAGGGTTGGACGAAACCATCTCGTGGGGCCCAGGATTCAACGAGGACCGTTGATTGTGCTTTTCACAGGCCATCATATCATTTCATCATTTCGGGGATCCTGACGACAAGGAGTTGAGTGCAGTGGAGAGAAAGTTCTGAAGTCGCGAGTTGTGACAGGAATTGGCATGGGATTTCGGGATTTTGGCACTTCGGGAGCTCGGGGTTTGAGAGGAGTCAGTTTCAACTTCCAAAGTTGCGAAGTAGTGAGAGTTGAGAGCTCATGTGAGTGTGCGGCACATCTATCAGGTGGGGACCGCAAGGGTGACAGGTGGCTTGTCTTAGTCAATCGGTGGAGTCAAACCTTGTTGACCATTTTGGGGTTCGAAGGTTGAAGGACTGGGAACCTTGCATCTGGATTCGTGAAGTCCGAAACCCTGATGAAGTGAGAAGCCTGTTGGGAATCCAACCTTTTCCGAGTGCATCGGAGTTTGGCAATTCAGGTTTCATAGGTTGTAGATATAGGAACCCTCGACAACAGGGATCGCGAAATCGTGAAACCCGAAGCCCCAGTTTAGTGAAGGGCACAACGCTATTGTGATCAAGGAGATTTGGGTTGGTGCCTGATGTTTGTTCATGTAGGCTCAATTCATAAGGACCTGTGGATACACCGTGAGTGTATGAGATCCTCCCCAAGGGGAAATCAAAGAGTCAATTAGACTCAAGGGTAGATTAGAACGATCCTGTGTGGACCTTGGACCTGAGGGTTTGGGGGTCTACACCAAAGTGGTATCAGAGCATAGAAAAAGTTCTTTGGTTTCTGTAGAAGAGGAAGGAAGAATATAACTTAGCCATGCCACCGAGAAGAAGAGATAGACCAATGCTTGATCCAACATTGGAGAGGGAAATGCACGAGTTACATGCCAGGCTTGATGCCATGGAAACAACACAGAGGTGCACAGTCGACACTGGGGATATCAGTGAGGGTGACAGTGAAAATGAAGCTGGACATGAAGAAGAAGTCGCAGTCAAAGATGCTGCAGACAAATGCCTATTTAGGGTTGTCGTGAGGATAGGTTCTAGGGAAAATATGGATATTCCCATGTATGAAGGAAACCTGGATGTTGAAGATATTCTAGATTGGATTAGAGCTCTAGATAAATACTTCGACTATGAGGACGTCGAGGAATATAAGAAGGTCAAACATGATGTCGCAAGACTTAAAGGGAATTCAACATTATGGTGGGATGAACTACAGGCTGATAGACGCTGCAAAGGAAAGTAGAAAATCAAAAGTTGGGATAGAATGGTTGCAAAGATGAAAGCCAAATTCATACCCAAGGATTACCAAATTACACTGTTTCGAAGGATGCAGAATTTGAGATAGAAGATGATGTCAGTGAAGGAATACACTGAAGAGTTCTACAAGATCAACATCAGGGTAGGTCATCAGGAAAGCGATGATGAAAAAGTTTCCAGGTACATGAATGGTCTGTGATATGACATCCAAGATGAGATGAGCATGATGATCATTTGAAATGTAGAAGATGCTTATCAGATGGCTCTGAAAGCTGAAGAGAAGTTGAGTCGAAAGCAAGTTCAAAGAGGGCGAGGCATAAGTCAATCCAGAGGAAAAGAAATTGATTAAGACAGAACTCAGAGACCTCAAGAAGAGGGGAAGAAACCTCAAACTCAGCATGAGAGAGGAGGAAGATCACAGAGAGGGTAGTATGCTGATAGAAATACTTTTCCTCGAGCTAGAGGAAGAGGAAGAAGGCGAGGAGGTGAAGTGAAATGTTTTGTCTGTGGAAAGAACAGACATAAATATTATGAGTGTCTAGACAAAAATAAATAAGGTGGTGAGAATCACATTGCCAAATCACAAAGACGGAATGTTGAGGCAGAGGATGTTGAGGGTGTAAGATCCTTAATGATGAGGAAAGTTCTCTTGAAGCTAGAGAAGGAGGCAGAGAACCCAGCCCAAAGGAACAATCCATTTCAGACAGCTTGAAAAACAAAAGATAGGGTATGCAAAGTCATCGTGGATAGTGGTAGCACAGACAATCTCGTTTCTACAGAGATGGTAGAAAAGATGGAGCTAGAGACTGTTGAACATCCAAGCCCATACAGAGTTTTGTGGCTACAAAAAGGACATCAGGTAAATGTCACTAAGTAATGTTTAGTTGAATTTAAAATAGGGGGATATAAGGATGATATATTATGTGATGTCATTCCCATGGATGTTTGTCATCTATTGCTGGGTAGACCGTGGCAATATTACAGAAATGTGGTTCATGATGGGAGAAAGAACACATATACCCTGGAGAAGAATGGAAGGACTCACATGTTGTTGCCAATTAAGGATAAAGAAGTGAAACTAGAAGTGAGAAACACTGTACTTCTCATGAGTGGGAAGGAACTTCTTATGGAGGTTAAGAAGAAGGAAGACACAAAATTCATTGTGGTCAGGAAGCCTAGAATTGTTTTAACCAGTACAAGAGTGGATGATTTACCAGAGGAAATCTAGAAGTTGTTGGAAGAGTTTGCTGATATAGTAGTGGACGAACTAGCTTGTTCGTTGCCACCGATCAGAAGTATAAGTCATCAAATTGATATTATACCTGGAGCCAGTTTACCAAACAAAGCCACGTACAGTTTGACACCACAGGAGAATGAAGAATTCAAGAGACAAGTCCAAGACTTAACGGATAAAGGGTTGATTAGAGAGAGCTTGAGTCCATGTGTTGTTCCAACAGTGCTCAGCCCAAAGAAATATGGAGGCTGGAGGATGTGTACAAAATCAAGAGTGATCAATAATATTACCATTAGATATAGATTTCCGTTGCCAAGGATGGATGATTTGATGGATTGCTTGAGTGGAGCAAGATTCTTTTCAAAAATTGATTTGAAAAGCGGATATCACCAGATTCGTATGAGAGAAGGTGATGAATGGAGGACAACATTCAAGATGAATGAAGGGCTGTATGAATGGCTTGTCATGCCGTTTGGTTTAACGAATGCACCCAGTACTTTCATGAGATTGATGAACGAACTCCTGAAGGAGTTCATCGGGAAGTTCGTCATTGTATATCTTGACGATATATTGATTTTTCAGCAAGACAGAAGCAGAGAACTTAAAGCATTTAGCTACAGTGATGAGGATATTGTAGCAAGAGAAATTGTTGATTAATGTGAAGAAATCATCATTCATGAGGACAAAACTCATTTATTTGGGTTTTTTTATCTCTGAAAATGAGCTGAAAATGGACTCGGAAAAGGTGAATGCAATTAAAAATTGGCCATCGCCGAAAGGTGTGTTTGAAGTTTGAAGCTTCCATGGTTTATCTAGTTTCTATAGAAAGTTCATCCAAAATTTCAGTGGAATTAGTGCATCGATGATGGATACAGTGAAGAAAAGACATAAATCTTTTCACTGGACGGACGAAGAAGAGAAGAGTTTCAACCTGCTGAAGAAGAAGATCACGAAGCAGCCAATTTTGGTTTTGCCTGATTTCAGCAAGACATTCCAGGTCAAGTGTGATGCGAGTGGATTTGCAATTGGAGTGGTCTTGAGCCAAGACGATAGTTCGATCACATACTTCAGTGAGAAACTAAATGAAGCGAAGATTAAGTACTCAAGATATGACAAGGAATACTATGCGGTCATACAAGCGTTTAAGAAATGGAGACACTATTTGGTTCCCAAAGAGTTTGTTTTGTATAATGATAATCACGCTTTACAATTTGTGACTCAGCAGGAGAAGTTGAACCAAAAGCATGTTAAATGGGTTGAATTCATGCAGAATTTTACTTTTGTAATTAAACATTTTTCTGGAACTGCTAACAAAGATGTTGATGCTTTGAGCAGGAAATGTTTTCTTATGCAGGAATTCAGAGTCAAAACTTTTGGCTTTGATAATCTCAAAGAAATGTATAAGGATGATCCAAATTTTAGGGAAGCGTATGAGGCATATGAGAATCTAGTTCTCAGAGACAGTACCCAATGTATTGAATACATGATCCAGGATGGATTGTTATTAAGGGGAAATCAACTATGTATTCCAAAATGCTCCATGAGGGAGAATCTGCTGAAAGAAAAACACAGTGGAGGATTGGTCGGACACTTTGGTCATGATAAGACATTCTCAAAATTGAATGGCTCATATTTTTGGCCAGGGATGAGGATAGATGTTAAGAGATTTGTGGACAGATGCATAATTTGTCAGCACACAAAAGGTAGAAGGTAGAACACAGGGTTATACCAGCCATTACCCATACCTGAAAGACCGTGGGATGCAGTGAGCATGGATTTCATATTGGGACTGCCAAGGATGCAAAGAGGGTGTGATTCAATCTTTGTGGTAGTCGACAGATTTTCCAAGATGGCACATTTTATACCATGCCAGAAAAACAACGACGCAACACATATTACGAACCTGGTTTTTCAAGGAAGTTGTCAGACTTCACAACTTGCCAAGGAGTATTGTTTCGGATCGCGATACCAAGTTTGTGGGACATTTCTAGAGGACTTTGTGGAAGAAGCTGGGGACAAGTTTTACATTTAGCTCAGCATATCATCCTCAGACGGATGGGCAGACAAAAGTTGTGAACCTAAGCTTGGGAGATTTGCTGAGGAGCCTAATGACTGAACACCACAGTCAGTGGGATTACATTCTGCCACAGGTGGAATTTGCTTATAATGATTCAGTCAATAGAAGCACAGGTAAGAGTCCATTCCAAATTGTATATGGAATGCAACCAAGGGGAGTTTCTTAATTGAAAGATGTGGAACAAGATGAATTCAGAAGTGCTAGTGCAGAGGACTTTACAAAAGTGATGAAGGAGCTTCACAGCCGAATTAAGGAGTGATTGTAGAGTTCAAATCAAGAATACAAGCACAGAGAAGATCAACATAGGTGAGAACTTCAATTTGAAGTTGCTGATCTGGTTCTTGCACATCTGAGGAAGGAGAGGTTCTCGAGAGGAGCATATAATAAGCTGAAAATGAAAAAGATTGGACCATGCAAGGTCTTGAAGAAATTTGGGGCAAACGCATATGAGATTGAATTACCCGATGGGATCGAAATCTCACTGATATTCAATATCGTGGATTTGTACCCTTACAGAGCTGAAGAAACAGGAACAGAGGATGAACTGACAGAGGTTTAGTGGACTAAACAAATGCCTGTAGCTAAAAAGCCACAGATGGAAGGCATAATCGGCAAACAGAATAGCAAGAAGACCAGGAGGAAGGAGTATTTTGAATACTTGGTCAAATGGAAGGGACATCCAGTTGAGGATGCCAGCTAGGAAGATGAAGAAAAAATTCAGAGGCATGGACAGACCATGCAAGAGCTCATGAACAGGAGTTCATGAAATTTTTCAAGCGAGGGAGTATGATGCAGGAGCATTGTGAAAAGCCTAAAGCATGTGACTAAGACAAAGAAATAGTTGGACGCGCAGAGGAAGAAAAGAGCACGTTTTCATAAAGACCCATTTTGAATTTTGAAACAAAGTCATTAATGTAATAGTTAAGAGGAATGTACTCGCATTTATACTTTGGAGATTGTAAACAGACCTGGGGAAATCCTCCTGTCTATTGATTGTATTGAGGCATTTAAGCCCAGTTAATGAAAGTAGGTAGGTTTGAATTAATAAGATTAGACAGCTTAGAGAGTAGGAGGAAAAACGGATATAGACACCCTCATTCTTGTAACATTATCATTATCATAAGCATAGAGGAGAAGAGAGAGAGCTGCAGAGAGAGCTGCAGAGAAGAACCCATGTACAGAAGCTTTGAATTAATATATGGAGATTTGAATCAGACTCATGGTGTTATGATCTTTTCTATGTATACATGTTGAATGGTATGCTTACATTTGTTTATTCTCTCTGGTTATGCATTTGTTTTGTTACTGTGCATGTATGATTTCATGTTGAATGTTTGAAGTCTGAGAGAGAAAGAGAATGAGTTTCAATTGTTTCTCTTCCTAAGAGAGAAGTTCCTACAAGGAGTGCAGTGAAACATCCGCAAGGAGTGCGTTGACGAAGGTTCAGAGATTATCTTTGAAAGCTCAGGAGGGATACCATTTTTCTCATTCCCGCAGAAGTGCAAGTGAAGCACAGAAGCCGTGCAAGGTGTGCGCAGGCTAGTTGAAAGCTACTTATCAACTAAGGGAAGGATTTGAGGACTGTTGTTGTAGGAGGTGCACAGAGTCGAGAAATCAAATACTTAGAAGTATTTTAAAGTCTGTCGCAAGGAGTGCATGCATAAGTTCTTTTAAGGCTTGAAGTTGCCAAGAGAAAGATCAGGAGGGTTAACGCCGTCGAAGTGCTCAAAGGAGGACGAAGGTTGAACTACTTCAAAGGGGAGATGAGAGTTGAAGTCATCCAGCAGAAGTAAAGTTCAGAAGGAAGAACCTTGGTTTATTTCTTAGAAGCTGTCGAGGAGCAACAAGAGGTCGAAATTCTCCGTGGAGAAATCACGAAGTCGCGAGGGCCGTAGGATCTAGGAGAGTTGTAGGTTGGATATGGGTTGGACGAAACCATTCCGTGGGGCCCAATATTCAAAGAGGATCGTTGATTGTGCTTTGCACAGGCTGTCAGATCATTTCGTCATTTCAGGGATCTCGACGACAAGGAGTTGAGCGCAGTGGAGCGAAATTCCCGAAGTCATGAGTTGCGACAGGAATTGGCATGGGATTTTAGGATTTCGGCACTTCGGGAGCTCGAGGTTTGAGAGGAGTCAGTTTCAACTGCCGGAGTTGCGAAGTAGAGAGAGCCGAGAGATCGTGTGAGCGCGGGGCACATCTATTAGGTGGGGACCACAAGGGTGATAGGTGGCTTGTCTTCGTCAATCGGCAGAGTCAAACCTTGTTGATTGTTTCAGGGTTTGGAGGTCGAAGGACTGGGAACCTTGCATCTGGATTCGTGAAGTTGTGAAGTCTGAAACCCTGATGAAGTGGGAAGCTCGTTGGGAATCCAACCTTTGCTGAGTGCATCAAAGTTTGGAAATTTGGGTTTCGGAGGTTGTAGAGATAGGAACCCTCGACAACAGGGATCACAAAATCACGAAACCCGAAGCCCCAGTTTAGTGAAGGGAACGATGCTACTATGATCAAGTAGAATTGGGTTGGCTCTTGATGTTTTCTCATGTAGGCTCAATCCATAAGGACCCGTGGATACACCTTGAGTGTATGAGATCTTCCCCGAGGGGAAATCAAAGAGTCAATTAGACTCAAGGGAAGATTAGAACGATCCTACACGGACCTTGGACCTGAGGGTTTGGGGGTCTGCACCAACACATTCTTCAAGGCTTTTTCTACATATTTGGATGTATGTTTCACCTATAAGGAGGGATTTGGGGTAAGAAGACTTTGTTAGTGGCAATTTCTACATATTTGGAAGAAAACTCTTTGCATTATATGCCATATGGCATTGATGGCATGCCCAAACCCTAAAATGATTAATAAATGCATAGTTTAAAAGGATCTCATGAAATAGAAAGATGACATGTGGCAATATGGACCTATTTTATTCACTCAAAAGGAAAACTCAAGGGGAATTCTGTGAGCTACAATTTAATTTTCAGCAAGGAAATGACTTATGTAGGAATTGAATTAGAAAATTAACACTTTATTGACATGGTAGGTTTTTATAATGAGCATTGTTTACAATGCATGTATAATTTTGACACACTGCATCCAATGGGTCTAACTTGTTAAGGCACGTTATTATATTTTAGACATTTTTTTTGAAAAATAATTATTCTCAATTTTTAATAAATAAAAATGGCCATTTAGTATATATATTTTTTATGTTTATGTGTGTGTTCCTATTGAAATTTGTATGTTGATCATAAATAGTGAAGACAACAACAACAACAACAACATGTTGAATTCTAGAAATTTATACATGAGTGGATGGACCAATAGAGGTGGAGAGATATGTACCCTCTCCTTATTGCAGAACAAACTCGTGTCATTTTTAGGAATGTTGGCCTCAAGTTTTATGAGGAGGTTACATCCCTTAAGGGGAACATGTTATTGTCGATGTAGTTTATCCGTCATTAGGATCATGGTAGGAAGGAATTTAGGGTGGATATTTGATCTGTAAATTGTCATGGATATTCCACTGGATAGTTCACCACACAAGATTTGATAAATAAAACTAAACTCTACACTATCAAGATTAAATTCCTTAGGTTCCAAAATATTTAGTTATTAATTTTTTGCTTATGCATGAAGTAGATAAAATGTATAAAATATATAATAGGGAAATACAACCACACACCATCCACAAAATAACATAAATATTTTCTCTGGGAAAACCTTATGGTATGATTTGTAAATTTCACGGATATTCCATTGGACAGATCACCATAACATATCTAATAAATAAAACGGAAATCTACACTATGATGGTTAAATTCCTTAGATTCTAGAATATCTAGTTATTGATTTTATGCTTATGCATGAAATAGATAAAATGCGGAAAATAGAGAGTAGGGAAATACAATCACACCATCCACAAAATAACACAAATATTTTCTATGCAAAACCTTTACATGAGAAAAACCAACTAGAAGGTGAGGATTCTCTGCTCTCTTTTATCTGGTAAGGAAATGATGAAAGTACAAAGGATAATCCACTTTCTATGGAGTTACTTGAGACTTGTGGCCTATTAGGCTGCTACAGAACATTTACCCCCTTTGTTATGCTCTCTAATTTCCCACTCCTTTTTTTTTTGTTCTTCTATGGAGCAAAATACAATGACATAGAATGGAACCACTTTTCCTCCTAGCGACCCAATATTTAACATAGCCCAATAGTTGTCTAAGGTTAGAGTTTTGACTTCCTCAACCTTTAATTGTGATAATATTTTGGACCTTCTAGATTCTTCTTGAAATTCCTCATGTGGTTAGTCCCACATGCATGAACAACAGGGGCTAACATGGAATCCTCTCGTGCCATGGTGGTCAACACGATAGGTCAACTTGAGAGAGACATAATTTTTTCATACAAGCTTCGATTGATGCACGATATACACCCTTGGAGAGGTCTTAGAGTGTACAAAACCGTCAAGGTTGTGGGTGCAAATATTGGACACTAGAACCTCCAAAACATCGTTTAATGCCTCAAAATGGCTCCGAAAGATTCTGGACCCCAATTTTCCAAATTGGTACCTACCACTAAAATGACCCTGCAAGTTGATTCCTCCAATTACTTACACTCTAAAAGAATCAAGCTAGATGAAAAATAATCTAATGATCCAATCCATACCATACCTCCCCATTTAGGTAGGATTTTTGTCCCCAAAAGATTTATTGAATGAAGTGAATAAATTTTCCTCTACCTTCTCCCTAGAGCACCATTTTTCTTTTCTTGGAATTTGTCCTTTAAAATCAATCTGCCAATGGTCATGCTGCCGCTATCTTATACATCTGGACCTCTTCTGAAAAAATGTGTGATTTTCCAACTCTACCTAAGCATATGGTGCTAATTCCTATATGGAAGGTAGGATTTTTTCCTCCTCTCGATCCAACATTCTCCACATTAAATACTAAGTAAATGCACATGTATGGGGGTAGACTGAGTCTGTAGGTGTTATCTTCCACCTTTTCCAATACCTAAAAAGGACCATACCAAAGAGACTTGATCTTATTACCATGAATCTATAGCCTTTCCTTATTCAGTTGTAATTATACTCTGTCTCCCACTCTAAATGTTCTCTCTGTTACGTGTTGGTCATGTCTATGCTTGTACTTTTCCTGTGATTTCTTCAACGTCTCTTGCACTTGCAAATGGATCTGCCTGATCTTCTCAACATATTTTTCTACTTTTAATGCATCTCATGTGAGGTCCTCCCTCACTCGTCCTTGTTGTCCATATACAAAATCTAAGTGTGTAGGTGGAAAATATCAAAAGCAAGTTTCAAAAGGTGAATTATTGGTAGAAGTTTGGACTTTTATGTTATAAGAATGTTGTATATAGATAAAATTTTCATCTGAGGTTTTCAGATGCACCAAAGTCTCATTGAATACTTCTGTCTACCCATCTGTCTATGGATGGAATGTTGTATACCTATTGAGCTTAGTGTCCATATTCCCTCACAATGTATTCCATAAGGAACTAATAAATTTTTTGTCCCTATCTGAGATGATGCTCCTTGGTATCCCAAAGTGCACCTAGAACTATTGAAAGAATGATTTTGTTGCTTCTTGTCCCTTGATGGTATTTTTACAAGGCATGAGAATGCACATTGTTTTGAACCTATCAATTACAACAAACAAATAACCATGTCCCTTCCGCATGGTTGGTAAACCACCCGCAAAATCCATGGAAATGATTTCCCAAGGTATACTAGGTACTGGTAAGGGATGGTATAGACCTTTCTTCATATTACTAGGCTTACTAGTACAAAAAAAATATATCCTCTAATATACCATGCTGCATATTATTGAATTATGGGCCAATACACATACCTCTATAAGTTGGCAATTGTCTTCCCAACAAAAAAATGTCATGAAATTGTGGAGGTGTGATCCTCTATAATAAACTACAATTGTTCACCTCTAGGAACAAAAAGGTTGTCGAACTTGTAGAGTAGATCATTCTAGAAATGATAGTCAACCTTGATGTCACCTTCTTCTGTAGCTATTGAAACACCTCCTTGAAGTCCTCATCTTCTATGTATGCCTCTTTGTATGCATCATGGGTAAAAGGCTCCATGTGCATCAAAGTTCCCAAAGTTGTAATCTTCGATGTGGGTGGCATTGAAAGAATGAATGCTAGCTTTTTTGTGCTACCCTTATTATACTACCAAATGAAATTGTTTTAAGAACCTCAACCATTTGTAGTGCCCGATTTGTTGTAACTTGGTCTAGGCCTGCAAATACCGAAGCGACTAGTGATTTGTGTGGATAATGGTCTCCTTTTCCATTCGATAATGCTTCCAATTTTTTATATCTTGTACCAAGGAATATAACTCCTTGTCGTAGCTAGGGTATTTAAAGACCACCCCATGATATACTTCATAATGGTAACAAACATGCCTTACTCCCTACATTAGGATTTCTCCCATGGCATACTCACTTGCATATGTCTCCACTTTGAAGGGATTTTGAATGTTTAGTAGCACAAGCACTGGTGCTTGAATGATAGTTATTTTCAGTTCATCAAAGGCCTTCTGTTGATTCTTCTCCCATTTGAAACTTTTACTTCTTGTTGTTAATGTGTGGAGTGGAGAAAATACCACTAAAAACAAAGCTATGAACTTTTAGAACTACTGTGTTGCCGTGACAAAGCTCCTAACTTCTCTGCAATTTTTAGGAATTGGTCATTTCATGATACCCTCCATCTTGGTGGGATATATATTGAGTGTGCCTATGATGCATACCCCCTACTCTCCCTCGGGGTTGCATGACCTCCTGGTCAAGGATAGTTAAATATTCTTGAGCTAGATAAGCTCCTTGGGACCTTGCTGATATCAAACTCAATAAAACACATGCTCTTTCATTCTTTTGGTGCAGGTTCTATGACACCTGCAACCTCTTCCTTCACGCTACCAAACTATCAAGTTTCAGGCACTATCTCCTCTTCCATTAGACCTTTCCCATATGTGACCTCAGGCTATGTCCTCATGTAAGTACACAATTGAGGGGTGGCCTAGAGTGGTTTGGGACCACACCACTTTTCTCCCCACAATTCATTATCAACTTCCACTCATCCCTTTGGAAATACAAGGGTTTCGATTGTGGCCCGCTTTAAGATTTTTAAAACCTAATCACATTTTGTCCCCACTATTAAGTGTGATCGTCAATCTTGTGATCTCAGGTGTTGCCTCTTGATCGATGACTGAGATATGTCCTCTTTCTACCTTGGTCAACTATCAGTTAGCGACCCATTTCCTCCTTTGACACACACTCCCAGATCTATCCTCTTTCTACCTTGGTCAACCATCTCTTCAGCTCTTCGGGCTTCAGGGGTTTCAACTCCTACACACTCACCTTTTGAGTGTTTTCACCCAAAGTCTTCGATCTGTTGACATGTACCTCCTAGAGACCAACGGTCAGGATCTACTTCGGCTCATTGGGCTTCAGGAGTTTCAACATTCCACCTTCACTTTCTCTCGGAGCACTTCTGCCCGAAGTACATGATCTACCGATATGTGTCCTTCTGCAGATCCATGATCTACCGATATGTGTCCTTCTGCAGATCGGCTCGAGACTTCAGGAGTTTGTCACGCTCCACACTTGGAATCCTCCAGAGTGAAATTTCCTGAAATATCATATATATTTCCATGTGTCCCTCTGGATGATGGACGGTCCCTAGCCTCTTTGAGACTCTCTCTAATATTCACTCCTATGCACATGCAAAGACTTAAAAATCGTGTGCTTTTTCCCAGATCCAACGATCTAGAACGATCTCTCTCTGTCCTGGACGGATCTTAGTCGATGATTCGTGAAACCTTCAAAGCTTCCCTCCCTTTGAAGATATCTCTGTGCTATCTCTCTTGAGATTCACTTCTCGAAACCTTTGAATCCTCAGAGGGTTACTTCGACACCTAGCCGAGCTTCCAATCTGTGCACCCTTGCAACAGATTCTTGCGCAAGACTTAAATTCTTATGAGTGACTGTGCACATCTTGCAGTAGTCCCTTTTCACTCTTTTCAATCAAAGTTTCATGCTACCCCTTATGAGATTCTAAGTCGAAAAAGACTCCGTCAACGCACTCCTTATAGAATATATGCACATCTTGCATAAACTCAACGAAGAGAAACTATTTGAAACTTTTTCCAATACTTCATTGTATCATATGTTCAACAACATAACTCATTCATTCGTAGAAACAAAAAAACAACATGGATTGGATCAATTTTTCTATGTTATATTCATTAAAATTGTAAATGACTACAACTATGATAAAACAATAACTACAAATTCAACAACCATTAAATCACACAATCTCCTCTAATTTGCAACAACCTCATTCGAGCATACCAGACCTCTATTTATCCCAGAGGGTTTTTAGGGTTCCCTCCGACTACTTGTCTTCTCGAAAAAAAAAAAACTAATACTTAAGTTCTGTTACAATAAAGTCTAGGAGTGAAACTCCCATATCACTCATGATCATTTAGCTCCTAAGTGTTTGATCTTCTTCAATTTTCAATCAGTTCAAAAATATTGACAGGAAACACTAGCTTATGCTCTCTAATTTCCCACTCTTAGTTGTTCTTCTCTACTATGGAACAAAATACAATAACATGTAATGGAACCCATTCTCCTCGTAGTGGCTTGGTATTTGACAGATCCCAATAGTCATCTAGGGTTAGGGTTTTGACTTCATCAACCTTTAATTGTGATAAGGTTTTGGACCTTATATATTCTTCTTGAAAGTCCCCTCACGTGGCTATCCCCATATGCATGAGTAACGGGAGATGTAAGGTCTCTATCCCCACAGAGCCTTATAAAACACAAGCTAAAATAAAGAATAAAGAAATTATATCCTGTACAATTTAATCATCAACTTATAATCATTTATTATTTAGCATAAATTAAATTTATGGACAGCATGAAAATAAATTTAATTAACAACCACATAACACAACATATTCATGAAAATACATACCTCTGTCTGATGCTATTTCTCCAATCTCCGTCTATCCTCGCTGCTACTCTGCCCAAACTCTGCCCAAAACCGAATCCTTCCTCCCTTCCAACTAGGAACATAGCCTATCTGGCTCCCTAGCTCCAGAATTCCGTGAGGATTCCTGGCCCCCAAGCCCAAAACTCTCAGCAACTGATGCACCCCTGTAACAGTCCACCCAAACTCCAAACCAAACCAAAAAAATACAAACCAGAGAACACAGTCCCTAATCTCATAAAAGCTTCCTTTCCCCCAAAGTTTCCAAAACGTTTTTCTCCCCGAATGCCTCTGCCCCCTCATATCCTCCTCCCATTCAGTGCCTCCTACCTTCCTTTAATTCCACCCACCTTATCCCTCCATTTAATACCTTATCCCTCCATTTAATACCCTATCCCTCCATTCGATGCTTTATCCCTGCATACGCAAAGTTTTCTAATAATGAATTAAAAGTTATTAAGCCTTTAATTCGTTACCCAAACATTAAATGTGTTAATTAATCAACATATATTAATCAATAAATAAATAAATAAATAAATAAATAATATTATTAATGATTAATCATTATTTAACTAATACACATTAGGATAGTTAATTATTTAATTAACTATACTTGATAAACCTTAAGCAACTATTTAACTAGGTTTGTTACATACACCCACCCTTCAGGAAACTTCGTCCCGAAGTTAAAGTATTTTATGATACAAGGGAAAAGAAACATGGTTCACACATTCCTAACAAATAACCGACATTATTAGTAAGTAAGACAAGAAACTCATACATACTAGTGTACATGTGCAATAAATGCATGTGTAGCTAG
>ML811913.1:36964-54084 GCA_009831015.1 Picea engelmannii | reverse complement strand
AGAATTTACATTCACATAGTAGATCGCATCATATCCATCATCATCAATAACATTTAAACATTCATAAAATTTACATTCTCACAATATATCGCATCATATCCATCATTATCCAAATACATTTAAACATTCATAAATATTCATACATCTTAAAAGTTCAAGTGTATCATTTAATAGTTTCACTTGTGAATAGAAAATAAAAGTGTGTAGGCCTCAGGTAATCCTGGTTGTCTAAGTCAAAAGGTGATGTTACATACACCCAACCTTCGAGAAACATATTCTCGAGGTGGTAAAAAAAGTGAGGGATAGTCTCGTCGTAGTGTCTCGGTGTCTTCCCAAGTAGCAGATCCTGGACTATACTTGTCCCATTGGACCTTAACTTGGTCTACCAGACGGTTCCTGAGATGTCGGACTCTATGGTCCAATATGCGTAACGGTTCTACCATGAGAGTTCCCGCGTCTGATACCTGCAATTCCTTCCAATTTAGTTTATGTGGTTCATCAACAACATAATGATGTAGAACAAATACATGAAAAATATTATGAGTTTTGTGCAAGTGGGGTGGCAGTACGAGATGATAGGCAATGGGTCCGATTTTCTCTTGGATTTTGAACGATCCTATAAATCGAGGCGACAACTTTGTCCCATTCCTTAACCGTATGGTACTCTTATTAGGCCTGATATGAATGAAAACCTGGTCTCCCACTTTATAACTTTGGTCGGTCCTGTGTGCATCCGCATAACTTTTCTGCCTATTCTATGCTTCCTTTAGTCTCTGCCTAATCTGAATCACCTGTTCCTCCATCTCTTGAATCAATTCTGGCCCAACTGTTACTCGGTCTTCTAATCTATCCCAACTCAACAACGTTCTACATGGCCTTCCTTAAAGAGATTCGTAGGGTGGCATTCGATGGAGCTATGAAAATTGTTATTGTAGGCAAACTCTACCAAAGGTGGGTAATTCTCCCAATGGGTTTGATTATCCATGACATACATCCTAAGCATGTCTTCCATGACTTGATTTACTCTCTCGGTTTTCCCATCTGTTTCAGGATGATAAGCTGTTCTTAAGTTCATCTGAGTCCCCAACGCTGACTACAAACTTGTCCAAAACCTAGAAGTAAATATGGAGTCCCTATCTGAAATGATCTTCTTAGGTATCTCGTGCAAACGGATGACCTCACTTACAAACACACGTGCCACATCAGTGACATCGTAAGTGTCTCTAACCAAAATAAAATGAGCACTCTTGGTTAACTTATCGACTATCACAAGAATGGCATTGTGTCTATGAGATGTGAGTGGAAACCCCACAAAAAAAATCCATAGAAATGACTTCCCACTTGGACATAGGAACATCATGTGGTTGTAGGAGGATTTTTGGGTGATGGTGGTCGGCTTTCACTTGTTGACACTCTGGGCACTTGGCGACGAAATGGACTACATCGTGCTTCATGCCTACCTAGAAGAAAAGCTTCCTCATGTCTGTGTACATCTTCTTCACACCCGAATGTGCACAATAAAGTGCTCTATGGGATTCCTTTAGTATGATGCTTTTAATATCCCAATCTTCAAGGATGTACATCCTTCCCTGATATCTCAATAGTCCATCTGCTTCCAAACTATATCCTTCATACTTTGGATTTAATTGCTTCCCACTCTGGAGGTTTGAAGTAACCTTTAAATACCATCTGTCTCCTTGGAGTTGTGTCAACACACGTTCCCTCAGATTGACCTTTAAGGGTACCAAGGAGAAGACACGTGGTCTCCTACTCAAGGCATCTGCGACCACATTTTCCTTTCCCTTGATGTATGAAATACCAAAATCGTACTCACTCATAAACTCACTCCATCACCTTTGCCTGACATTCAGATCCTTTTGAGTGAAGAGATGTTTTAAACTTTGATGGTCTGTTTTGAGCTCAAAGTTTTGCCCCACAAGATAGTGCCTCCAAAGTTTCAGAGCTAGCATTATAGATTCCAACTCTAAATCATGAGTAGCATAAAGCTCTTCGTGTTTCTTCAACTTCCTTGATGCATAAGCTATCACTCCTCCATCCTGAATTATCACGGCCCCCAACCCTTGCTTTGAGGAATCCGTGCAGACTGTGAAGTCCTTTTCCATATACAACACTCGTAGAATTGGCGCACCAGTTAGTAACCTCTTAAGACAATGAATGCACTATCACATTCTTCTGTCCATTCATACCTGACCCCCTTGTGCTGAAAAGTGGTGATGGGTTTCTCTATTTTAGAGAATCCTTCCACAAATCTCCGATAATAACCTGCTAGCCCCATGAAGCTTCTCACCTCATGGGCATTTTTCGGCACTGGCCACTCCATAATGGCCTTTACCTTTTCTAGGTCCACAAAGATTCCTTCACCGGAAATGATATGACCTAAATAGTGGATCTTTTTCTGGAAGAAGGAACACTTCAACAACTTCCCATACAATTTGTTCTCTCTAAGGTAGGATAACACCACTCATAAGTGTTCCTCATGCTCTCTTTCATTTTTGGAATAGATGAGGATGTCATCTAGAAAGACTTGTACAAAACAGTCTAAGTACTCCAGAATACTCCGTTCATGAGGCTCATGAATACTACTGGCACATTGGTCAATCCGAAAGGTACTACGACAAACTCGTAATGCCCAAAACAAGTTCGAAAGGCAGTTTTAGGAATATCACCTTCCTTAATCCTTAACTGGTGATACCCTGATCGCAAATCAATCTTTGAGAATACCATTGCTCCTTTCATCTGATCAAAGAGGTCATCTATTCACGACATTGGGTACCTATTTTTCACTGTAGCACGATTCAAGTCCCTATAATCTATACACAATCGTAAGGAACCATCCTTCTTCTTTACAAAAATTACTAGTGCACCCCAAGGTGAGACACTGGGCCTTATTATCCCTAAGTCCAGTAACTCTTTCAACTAAATTTGCAACTCACAAAGTTATGACGCTGCCATCCGATACAAAGTCTTGAAAATTGGTTCTTCACCAGGTTTTATCTCAATAGTAAAATCAAGCTCCCTCTCAAGAGGTAACCTTGGTAACTCGTTCAGAAAAACATCCTTAAATTCTGACAATACTGGGTACTGATCCAAGGAGGGTCCCTTCCTTTCATTCAGTGCTTCCACTACATATAGTCGACACCCCTGCCTCAAGCATCTCTTAACCTTCATAGTTGAGATAAAGTGTAGTGACACCTTTCTCCATACACCCTGTATCTCTATTGGCCTTCCTTCATTGTCAACACAGAGCACCCTTTTAATGAAACAATCTACCAAAGCTCGATGAGCTTCTAACCAATCCATTCCAATGATTAGGTCATACGTCCCGAGAGCAGTGACGTATACCTTCAACCTGGTAGTACACACTCCCAGGTCTACTATACAATTATCAACGCTAGGTCCTACCACTTTTTTTTCCCTCAAAGCCATCTCGACTTGTTTAAAGTCATCGTGCTCGTAGGTTTCCAACCCACTCTTTTCTAATGCAGATGGTGAAATGAAACTATCTGTAGCACCAGAATCAAATAAAATCTTAACATTGCTATGATTTAGCATACCTGATGACTCCACCACCATGGATTGATGTTATTCCTGGTGATTATTAACCGTTGCGTAAATCTGGTGGCTGCCACTTGATCTTCCCATCAGGGCCTTTCCTTCTCTATGCAAAAAATTGGTTGTAACTCCAGGCAGTCATGCTAGTAATGGGGTCCTCCGCACCCCCAACAGGTAACATGGGATTGAACCTGTGCATTGTTCTGTGACTGTCTCTGAAATGAGTTCCTTCCCCTGGAACCCCTGCCCCTACCAGATTCTCCTTGAGATGGCCGTGGACCTGCCTGCATTGTTGGTGATGAGCGAGATGCTGCACTTGCTGCCATTGAAATCCCTGTGGCTACTGTCCTTGGTGCAACTCCATTACCATATGGAGGTGGCCTTGAGCCCCCTCCCCTGGGAAATTTCCTAGGGGCCTTCCTCACAAATCCAAGATGATGCGAAAAGGTCGATCTCGTTCCTTTTGTTAAGTTCATGTGTTCCTCTGCATAATGCGCATTTTCCACAGCTTTCGCTACTGAAGACGGTTTCCACATCCGCACCATAGCCCTTATCTTAGGGTTTAACCCATAGACAAAGTGTTCTGCCTGTCGTTGGTCATTATCCATATATGAAACATATTTTACCAATTACATAAACCTAATCCCATATTCTTCTACGGTTCTGTTTCCCTGTACTAGAGCATGAAATGCTCCCACCTGTTGCTCCTCATAGTAAGCTGGTAGATATTTCCTTCAGAACCTCTCCTCGAAAATTTTCCAAGATACGGTGTCTGGGGTAAGATGCAGTTGCCTTTCCAGTTTTCCCCACGAGTTCAAGGCATTGTCTCTCAACTAAAAAATCACAATCTTTGCCTTTGAAGTGGGTGCATAGTCTCTTAAGGAAAAACACCTTGTCATGCCTTCCATCCATGCCTCGACATGTTCACTGGCACGACCCTCGGAAAACTATGAAAGTTTGATCTTCTACAGTTCTCTAGTGATTTCTTCGGGTGGAGGTCCTCCCCCTAAATCCCTCGATTCTTTTGGATTACCCATTCCAGATGGTGGGGGATCCACTTCGATCCCTGTTGGTTGACGACCCTTTAAAGTCTCATTTATGGCCTCCAAAGAGCGTAGTATGAGAGCTAGTTCAGGCGATGGCGGTGGCGGCGCTGGCGGTCCCTGCTACGATGCCCCTTTGCCTCGAGTTCCTCAAGTCCTAACCATCCTATATGATTTAACCTACATCAACCAAAGTTGTCAGGGTGAGTTCAAGGACATTTCACATTTGTGCATCTTAAACTAGAAAACAGGGTTAGGCGTAAGTTTTTTTTTAGTTGTCTGTAAACAGACGTTACTCTCTTTAAGGGAAGTGGCTAGGTTAGGGTTAAGAATCCAAGCTTGGTGTCACTACCTAAGAAAACTACTAACTCTCTCGCTTGGTAGCTACACTATCTTTGCACCATACTTGTCAATTTCTCTAACTTTCCTCCCTAGTGCGCATGAAGCCCCCTCCTGCTTATCTTGGTCTAAGTCCTTATACTTTGCATTTAAAACTAATTAAGGTGATTTCCAACCTAATGTTGATTAATTATTAAAACTAATGAGTTAATCACCTTAGTTTTAAACCTAAATTTAAATCCATAAAAAAAATTATATAATTTAAATTAATTTAAAATATATAATTTAAATTAATTTAAAATTATATTTAAAATGGTCCCTGAGGTGTAGGACAGTGGGTGACAGAGTGTGTTGTTAAGCCACTCTATGTTGAAAAGTCACCGGTTCGAAACCTGCGGGGACAAAAAATCCAACCATGTTAAGGGTTGGTGTGGCTTAGGTCGGGTGCGATCCCCAAGTGATTTTGATGGCTTAGATGCCCCTGAGTTGCGGTTTCTCAAGCCAAAGGTTAATCCCTATGCCAAGAAGGTCTGAACCAATTAACAAACAAACAAAAAAAATTATATTTAAAATGTAATTTTAAAATATCTCCACCATATCTCTTACATATTTTTTTTTTTATCTATCTACTTAAAGATTTAAATTATTATTATATCCTAAATTAATTTAAATTATATTTAGATTTGAATATAAATTATTTTGAATTAATTAAATTTGAATTAAATTAAAAATAAATCTTTTTTTTTTAATAAACATTTAAATTATGTATATATATATATATATATATATATATTTAAACAATAATATTAAAATAAATTAAAATAAAAATAAAATAAAATTAAAAAAATAAAATTAAAATAAAATAAAATAAATATTACATAAAATTAAAACAGATAAAAAAAAATTAAATTCCAAACGACATCGTGGGTCCTCACATGAGGTCCACATGCCCCCCACCAGTTCATTCACCGCCTAAAACCCTTCACACCTCCCGACTCTCTTTCTTAACCCTAACTCTACGCGCCCAACCCTTCCTTCGCCTATCATTCAGCCGCCTCCTTTCTCTGCACTCGGGTAAGGGTTTTCCCATTCAGCACCTGCATGCCCCCTCCCATTGTATTTGTGTATGCCTGGTGCTTGATGATGGTGTGTAGTGCACCATTTTCGTCTCCCGTCTCTTTCCTTTAATGGCGCCTTGTGTGTTTTGAGCTATATGTGTGCTGCTACACGTTTGTTTGATTCTATATATTACATGGGCATGATTTCAGGCAACCAGTTTGTAAATTATGATTGCATTCATGGTGTTAATGTGTCCAGATACTAACCTCCTGTTTTCTTGATTCGCTGAGAAGAAATGGTCATTCCTTCCTTTGCTGAAGCGAGTCAAGTAATGCAGGAGTACATTTTACTTTGCAACTCAGAATGAAACTCAGGGGGGAACAACTTGTGGATTTCCTCTTCACTGGCATTTGAATAAACACACCTCTAGATCAAAATTCAAAGATATAATACAACAGGGTCTAATTCTTCATGTGAGGAAAGCTCGAGGAGGTCTTGAATGTGGGCTTTCTCGACTGAGTCCAATCCAGATTCGCGAGTCCGCCATAGAGACTGTAGAATGTACTTGATTGCTTCTTGGGTTTGGCACTTGAGAGCTGGGCTTTTTGTTGTGTATTGAATAGTTGGATAATGGATTATGGCTTGTGGACTCTGGTATATGTGCTTAGATTTGGGCCTAGGGCCTACCAAACTTTTATTTTTGACGTGTTGTGGGCAAATAATTCTTGGGCTTGGTTGGTATTGTGTGTTTGGCGCTGGCGCTAGCTAGTATTGTGTGTTTGGCACTAGCTGGTATTGTGTGTTTGGAATTAGCATGCTTGGGCTCTGGCTTAACAAATGTGGCTAATCCGTGATGTTGCAGGTGCTGGTTTGTAACCTGCATTGTGGGCTCCTCTTTTGCGACCTGGTGCTTGGCTCTGGCGCTTTGGTCATAGAACATATTTTTTTTTCTGTTTCTTATAGATCTGCGGTTGGGTGTCACATTTCTACTCGAAATTCTATGTGGGCGTTGAGATATCAGTGTTTTGATTATACCCAGTACAAGTTTTTCCTGCAATTATTTTCACTTTCCTTTGCAGAATCCATATTTGCAATATGTTTATGTGTCTTGCAATCTGACATGTGCATATTTTCTAACTCTGAATCCACTTTTTTCCTTTTACAATTAGTAACCTGTTCTGATGAATCAGACTTTACAGTAGAAACATCAACAATCCCTATCTGTTCAATTCTTTTCCTTTTACTAGATTGTAATTCCCTATCTGTTGGCATCTTTTCCAATTCTTGGAATATATTAGCTTCTTATCATGCGAATCAGAAGGCTATCTTTGAACAACATGAATATTGTGTATCTTCTACAAACATGTTCAGGGATATAGAACAGGTTGTCTCCACAAGGATGCCTTTAAAAGGATAACCCTTTTGGTATATCCCTGATTTACATATAACTGTTTAACTTGTGAAGGCAAAACTCCTTGAAAATTTATCTACCATGGTAATACTTAAAACTAATTAGATACCATAATCAAATATTGCAGCTAACCCACCTGGAGTGAAACAAATGATTTTTTTTTTTAGAGAGATTTATTGCATATAACATGAATATCTAAATCCTGTTCCCGCGGTACCTAAATCCATCATGGTGATGCCCCTTCTTCTTCTATTGCATTTGTTATATTTATTCATCCCCTAGTTGTTTGTTCAGTTTCCAGTGCTCAAGGAAGGTTTGACCTTCCATTTGGATTATTTCATCTTTGGCACAAACTCCGTCTGTGCCTCTACCCTTAACCTTGTAGTTTTCCTTTTGTTCATAAAAACTTTAGCTTTGATGATGAATGTAGCTAGTGTTGTCAAGGATTGGCTTCTCATTGCATTCTCATGGTCAATTATCAAGGACACAGTGACACCGGTCAATTTGCTAGGCTACGGGCTTGCCTTTTTGGGTGTTTTCTACTATAATCATTCCAAATTACAGGCTTTGAAATTGAAGGAGGCTCAAAGAAGAGCGCCTCAACAAATGAAGAGGCTGGTTTGGTTTAGACTAGGTCAACTTGTGTGCACACATCAATCTTTTTTTTTTTTTTTTAAACAATGTCCTATGGCTCGAGAAAGCACATGAACGCGGATCTATTCTGTCAAGCCACCTGTAGTGAAATTGGGTTAAAATTTTATTGTATTCATTTTTCAGTGCTAGTCATTGCCATGGGTGTTCAGAATTAGGTCTAGATTTGAGATTTTAAGTCAGCAGAGCTGAACTAGAGGAAGATTTAGAATGTCTCATTTATTTCTATTATATTTAGACTGATGTTTTCATTCAAATCTAAGAATGTTTTGTTTCAGAATGTCATACATTTTTTTTTTTGCTTGCAATTCAGTTTGCACTTCAACAATGCTTGCCTTCAGCTTAATTTTGTTTGTGTCTATAGTTAGAAGCATTGTAGGATAAAACATTTCAAACTGAACATGAAAAGAGAAACAAATGGTATAGGCCACCCTATGGAAAAGACTCATAGACGGTGTTTGCTTATAACCTTTGTTCATTAACAATATCCTGAACATTTGTTGGTTTCTAGGCTTGAAATATGCAATTGTTGTTTATGTAAATTTTTGAAAGCACAGTTGATTAATAACTTCTGTTGTTGCAGAAGAACTTAATTTTTTTGATGCAAAACACCCCTTAAAGGTTCCAATCATTAAGAGTCAACTGGGGCATCTAGCAACTTATAACAAAATGGTTTGGGAGTCAAAGCTAGCTGTGAATAGCTAAAAGAAGTTGTTTAAATTTCTGGGTGGGTAGGTAGGCCCTTAAGGCTCCAGTTCTTCAAACTAAAGCTTTGATACCATGTGTAAGGTATCTGTCCCCACAGAGCCTTATAAAGCACAAGCTAAAATAAATAATAAATAAATTATATCCTGTACAATTTAATCATCAACTTATAATCATTTATTATTCAGCATAAATTAAATTTATGGACAACATGAAAATAAATTTAATTAACAACCACATAAAACAACATATTCATGAAAATACATACCTCTGTCTGATGCTATTTCTCCAATCTCTGTCTGTCCTCACTGCTGCTTTGCCCAAACTTTGCCCAAAACCGAATCCTTCCTCCCTGCCAACTAGGAACAGAGCCTATCCGTCTCCCTAGCTCTAGGATTCTGTGAGGATTCCTGGCCCCCAATCCAAAAAATCCCAGCAACCGATGCACCCCTGTAACAGTCCACCCAAACTCCAAACCAAACCAGAAAAATACAAACGAGAGAACATAATCTCTAATCTCAGAAAAGCTTCCTTTCCCCCAAAGTTTCCAAAATGTTTTTCTCCCCGAATGCCTCTACCCCCTCATATCCTCCTCCCATTCACCGCCTCCTACCTTCCTTTAATGCCACCCACCTTATCCCTCCATTTAATACCTTATCCCTCCATTCAATACCCTATCCCTCCATTCGATGCTTTATACCTGCATACGTAAAGTTTTCTAATAATGAATTAAAAGTTATTAAGCCTTTAATTCGTTACCCAAACATTAAATGTGTTAATTAATCAATTAATTAATTAATCAACATATATTAATCAATAGATAAATTATTAATTAATTAATTAATATTATTAATAATTAATCATTATTTAACTAATACACATTAGGACAGTTAATTATTTAATTAACTATACTTGATAAACCTTAAGCAACTATTTAACTAGGGTTGTTATAGGAGATAACGTGGCATCCTCTCATACCATGGTGGTCAAAATGATAGGCTAAATTGCAGGAGGCATAACTTTTGCATACGATCTTCGATTCACACATGGTATGCACTATTGAAAGGTATTGAAGTGTAGGACAACTTCACAGTTGTGGGAATAAGTTTAGAATACTAGAGCCCCAAAAATATCCATTTAATGCCTCAAAATGGATCTAAAAGGTTCCAAAGTAAAGTCTCAAAGTGTAGAAAAACTTCATGGTTTTGGGCATACGTTTCAAATACTAGAACCCCCCAAAGATCCATTTAATTCCTCAAAATGGCTCTGAAAGTTTTGAGACCCCAATTTTCCAAATTGGGAGCTACCACTAGAGTGACCCTCCAAGTTGATTCCTTCAATGTTTTCCACTCTGAAAGCATCAATATACACTAGCAAATTTGGGTCATTTTGCGACGGCTATTTCAATGCTCTTGAGACATTATGTCGTGGATATTGTGATGAATCTTGAGTCTCCCAAACATCGCTTCACGTGGCATGGAACATGCGATAAACCTAGATTAACGTTGCAAGAGTGAAGATACTAGGGAAGTTGTCAGACATTGTCGAAAGAGCGAAAAAGTAGGGAAATCGTCACAAATGAGACAAAGTAGGGAAATCATCGCAAATGAGAGAATGTAGAGATACCGTCACAAGTGCGACAATAAAGAGAGATTATAGCACACTCAAAAATATAGGAAAAGTAAGGAAAAATTTTGCGACGAATCAAATTTCGAAGCGGTCGTTGCACGAGTGATGAAAACATGGTATATTGCGATGAAATGTTTATACAATTTTCGTGATTTGTATGGCAAGTTCATTGAAAGATTTGTATAGGTCGTCGCAATTGCGAGGAAAATAGGGTATATTTCCATGGAATTGATATACAATTTTCATGATTTGTATAGCAAGTGTGTCGCAAGTGCGACGAAAACAGGGTATATTGCAACGAAATTGCTATACAATTTTCGTGATTTGTATGGAAAGTTCGTAACAAGATTTGTAAGGGTCATCAAAAGTACGACGAAAATAGGCTATATTTCTATGTAATTTTTCATGATTTGTATAGTAAGTGCGTCGTAATATTTCTATGGTGCGTCAAAATTGCGACGAAAACAATTTATTTAAAATAAAATTTAAAATTTTATTTTTGAGCAAAAAAATTAAAATTTTATTTTTGAGCCAATTATAGAAGGTGTTATGATTGCACACTAAATAGATAATCCAAGTGAATTTGTTGCATAACTCCAAACCATCTTCATATATTCAATTTGGTAGGGGGGCCTTTCCTTTTTCTTATAAAAGAAAAATAAGAGGGTTGTTGTGGCCACAATAGTTGGTTGGTTCGTTGAGTCAGTTGACTGACCCGACTGTTCAAACTAACTATATTATAGATAGGGAAGAACGAGGAAATAGATAGGGAATATTCCTACTATCACCATAGTGACCTTGCCTCTACATTTCTAGGCCATTGTTTCTAACATAAGGAGGGTTTTCCTAGGGGGCTAATACTAAGTCCTATCATTACATTTCTAGACAAATGAGGACAAGGAATTTGTTTGAATTGGGTTGACTTCTCTAAAATGATGCTTCAAGAAAATTAAAAGAATAAAAATCTCAATGAATGCTTGGAAGGAAAACACTTACTTTATTCAACACAACACACTAATGCACCATTACTCATAATTAGTGATCAAGCAATATACAATGTTCAAGGTGAAACTTTCTACAGGAGGTAATGTCAAGGCTTGAAACTAGGTAATTTATCTCTCTTCAAAGTCGTTTGGAAACCTATGGAAATGAATATAATGAAATCCTTGAAACATTGGAAAAAGAGGAGGGTTACAAATAGCCCCGCACAACAATAAATCTCTGTAGAAAAATGAATACTAGAAAAATCCCAGAACAAAAATAAAGAACAAGCAACGATTTCACTTTGAATGAGGTTGTTGGACCTTCCAATACATCCAATGATAGTTTATAATAACCTAGAACAACAGTCCTTCAAAATGTTCCAATAAAAGTTATTTTCAACCCTAGTTATGTTGTATTGATTTCAACCATTCCAAGCAAAGTATGCATTAGGGAATCCATAAAAGTGATCAATTTCTACTTAAATTAAAAATTATTTTCAATCCCTCTTGTGATCAACATATATATGTTTCTTTGAGAACTAGTTAGCATTATTTGAACTAATATAAGTCAATGAGGCTCAATGCAATCTAGATTGAGGATAACACATTATGAAAACCTTTCCTAGTACTATCAATGTGAATTGAAAGGTTGGCCAAGAAAAAGGATAGAGCCATCAAACATCCTACCTTAATGCATGAACAATAACTTCAATGATCAAAGGGGTAAGGTTAGAGAAATTTCCTTGAGAACCCTCCCAAGTGGAGCATTTCACCGTTAATTCTTTGGCCTTCTAGTAGCCTTTTTATTCTAAAGAAGCCTTTAAAAGTGCTTATATAAACCTTGAAAATGACTAAACATTAACAAAGAAAAGAAATATATTCTCAAACAAATATTAAGCCAAGTTTCTCATTAATATCCAATGGTTTTAAATGAGGGAGGACTCTTCCTTTTATAGGTGAAGAGCCTCCTCAAATACAATACAACACAATGTGCTAGCTCAATAATATGAGGTCAAAACCATTAACCCGGTCAAAACCATGGGAAAATACAACAAATCATCTAACAAATCCCTCAAAACCCTCCAAGAGCCAAATGACCCTAGAATGTTCCAAATATAATAATAAATGCCACAAGTGTGTGCTAGAGGGAGAGAATAAATTAGGTGCACTCCTCAATAAAGCTGAAATTTTTCCATGAGAGGGTGAATGATTGAGTCAACATTTTCCAAATACTCCCTAAGATCCTCCAACCAACTCCCTCAAATGATGGAAAGGTCCAAGTCTAGAATAAATAACTCAAGAAGATGACATTACCTCTCACATGTGAGAGGCATCCAAGTAAAAACGTCAAGATAAATGGCATGTGTGGCCTCCTCTAGGTGAGTGCTTCTCAAGTAGATAAAAATAAAGCATGCCACATCATCACAAGGTCCAAGTAACAACCTATAACCACCTCCATAATTTGTAACCAACTCCTCCAATGCATTAATAATTCCCATGTGTGGTCCAAGGAGAGATAAATAATGCATAAGTGTGAATGAAACATCCAATTTATAAAGGAGAATGAATTTGAGTGGTCCATGTGGCATGTGTGGTGACATGGCATCCCTCTCATGGATCGATGCACTGTCATGGGTCCCAATGCAGTGACATGAATCCCAAGGAAAATGGTATGGATCCCAATGTATGTAGATATGATCATATATGAGTACATGGATCCCAATGTAGCATCATGGATCCCAATGAAATGTCATGGATCTTGAGGCATAATACATGTATCCCAATGCACAATACCCACTTGAAGTGATGGGTCTAGCCTCTTAGCAAGCCATTAATTGGTAGCTCCTGGTGACATCTCTTAGCACAACATAAAAAAGGGGGTTGGTTTTAATATTTTCCTAAGTCTTACCAGGGGGAACAATATTGACCCATATACATGCATCAAGTCCTAAGACAACACATATTTCCTAAGAACCTAGGTGAAAGATAGGAAAAAACAATTAATAATGATGAAAGAGAATGGGGAATGAGTTCATGTGATTACCCTCAACGTCTTAGACATGCACAAGTCTTATCAATCGTTTATTTATTCATCCACTTTTATTTAGCTAGGATTTTTACATACAATATCCTTCTAGAGATAGCTTAACATTGAGTTACCATCCTTAACATTATTTCTTACTACCCTTTTAAGAATTGTTTTTTTTAATGTTTGTTTTATCAAACAAGTTCCTTTTATTTAGATATTCATAGACAAACTAGAGACTAGGGGCATTAGCCTCACAATGAGGGAGCATTACTAAATATTTATATTTGGATTTTGAGTTTATCTCTTCTCCTCTTTTCCTTATTGGATTATTGACTCAGGCTTTATCAATTTGACCTTTCCTTTTTACATTTGAGAAATCATACATGACCAAGATGCAATTTTTTATATGGATGGAATGAATAACACTCAGGAGTTGGAAAATGATTAGCATGGTTGGGATATGGATAATGATATCTATCCTAAGAACCCAATGGTATAGGTTAATCCAAGAGATGACACACTTCTAACATAAAACATGTTCCCCAAGGTACTACAAGGAAAGTCATAAAACCATGTAATGTTATGAAATACTACTAGGCAATCATTAGGTGTTTACCACTTTATGATGAGATAATAAGTTAAATCATTGTTTCCAAATAAGTATTGATACATGGAATGTCAAACGAAGCAAATAGGAACCATTCCATACTGTACAACAATGCATATATCATCTGAGGAGTTGGCATAAACGTGAGCTACACCATAGTTGAGCTAGAACGATCATGTTTTTGGTGGAGATCAAGAAGAACTCTATCTAGATATAGGGAATATGAGCATGCCAAATCATGCAAGAAATAACTTGAAACCCTTTCTAGCATATCAAAAAATGTATCACCCCTCATGGAGTAACATATGGCTCCTACTCGTGGACATGCACTCTGTGTGAGAATGTATGAGAACTCCATAATCTTTGTAGATATGTGACCTACACACCATATAACTTGGAAAATGAAACAAAATTTGGGGTGAATCTACCACCCTAGTTAGAAATAAAAAATACTTGGCACAAATAAAAAAACTTCACCAAATATAAACGTGAAAGTAAAGCAGGAAAACACATGTAAGAAATTATTCTAAGGAAAATCAAATGCATCAATAAAATTAGGAAATTAATGAAAGTAAACACACAAAAGAAAGGAAAACATGAATGGAAGGAAAAAAATCATTCTAACTACTGCTCAAAGATCATATTCATGCCTACCCTATTGGATAACTAAGGGATGTGGCTGCTAGGTGAAATACAATATCCAAATCAACCATTCAAGGAGCTTAACAACATAAGGAAACCTTCCCTTGTGTTTGGTTATCATCCAAAACACAGATATGCCAAGCATCAAGTGGGTATCAAGAATAATCTAACTCACTCTCAAGTATGGAACTTAGGTAAGGTAATATCTATGAAGTAGAAATCCCAAACTATACCAAGGTTGACTCACCTCTCCACAAAATTTCTCCATCTAAATGTCAATGGGGACAATGTAAACACAAAACTGGGTCAACCCATTGAATTTTCTTGTAATATCATTGAGGACAAAATATTGCGAAGGAAACTCCAACTATGCAGATGGTTTGGAGTTATACAACAACTTCACTTGGAGTGATTTTTGTTTTGTTTTGAGGGTGTGTTTATCCCACACACCTTAGTGAATATATGTGGAGGATAAACTGGGTCTTTTCTCATAGACACAATGCTCCCTTGCACATCAATGACGATTTTTTAAAGGGACAAATTAGTTGACATATGTTCAAATCTCTCTCATTGTTTCCATTATTGTGCCCTCTAATCGACAAAGTGAAGATTTGAATTTATGTCAACATTAGAACAATGAGTGTTTATATCATGAATGTTAAGCCTTAAATAGTGGCTCATTACCCATTAATTGGTGCATATTACATTAGTAATGTTATTTTATTTATGTTGGATTTAGTCCATTAGTTGTAATTATACCTCCTAGTCTCCTATATATTCTAGGGAGACATTTTCATTTGGAATCATCTTGTATTTGGACATTTATGTGGGAATAAGGAGGTTGCCCCCTCAAAGAGGCTTGCTATATGAATTTCTCTCTTTTTCAAGGCATTTAGTACTCATTCTGAGGTTTTTCTATGCTATATTGATATTTGGTTCCTAAGATATGGTATCAGAGCTCAAGGTCTTGGGGTTTCGCTTCTACATCAGAGACACCTTGGAATTTTCGCTATAAATTGTTTTCTACAACGATTCAGAAAGAGTGTCTTGGAGGATATTTAGTAGATAGATCAAGGTATGTTGGGTTAAAATTTCCTCTCCTGAGGAATTATACTTTTGGAGATACAAACTTTGTAAGATAGGGTTTTGGAATCATCCTGAATTGAGCCATTGGGAAATTTTTGCTATAATTTTTTTTTTCTGTAATGTTTTAGACCCTAAACTCTAGAGGATATTCACATAAATTAGTAAGGTATCTTTGGTAACAATTTCATATTTTGGGTCATCTCAAATTTGTAGATACACCATGTGGAAGATAGGGTATCTGACTAGTCCTATTGACTAGTCTCAAGCAAGTGTTCCGGGTAAAAAAATCATAACTTCTTCCTAGAGTATCCAAATTGAGTGAGACTAGTTGGATTGGACAATGGAAAGCCGTAGTAGTTATGGTATGAGTTTCATATTTTTATATCAATTATTTTTTGTGGGGAATGCTATATAAGTGAGATCTCCTGGAAAGGCCAAAAATTAGCAAGTTGTGGGGAAGTTACTGTAAATTCCACTTGGCACATCCAATTTTGATTAGACCTATGGCATTGCAGAGAAGAAATATCAAAGACCTACAAAAAAAAAAAATTTATACTTAGAAGTGCCGAAATTTTGAAGATACAATAAAAGGAAGATTGTCTAGTAGAACCACCTCAAAATCAAAGTTTAAAGTGATACTTGGCCAACATGTCACCAAAAAAGGGAACTTCTACACCAAACAAGCCTCCAGACAATCCTACTTGGAATCTTGATGAAGGTGAAGAAATGCGTAGGGACATAAATGATTTACAAAAGAAGACAGTAACAAAAGATGAACTACAAGAGATGATGGATTCAATATAAGCTAAGTTGGAGGCAATAAATATTAATATGGATGGTTTAAAAGGGGAGATCATGGAAGGATTGAAAAATTTCCTAATAGAGAGGACACCTGAAAGTGAAAATGTATCCCATGAAATTCATGATGAGGACACAAGGAAGGTGAATCAATAATGGAGAAACTCCAACTTTGGGTTGAAGAACAACCACGTTCCTAAGATCGATATGAGGAAGATTGATGGCAAGAAACCAATCACATGGATACTTCAGATGGAGAAATTCTTTGATATACATAATGTGCCACATACACAAAATATACAAATTGATTCTTTATATTTAGAGCCCAATCAATTTGTATGGTATAAATGGATTTGTTCTCGCAAATCACTCGTCACTTGAACAATTTTCACGGAAGAAATGATAGCACACTATGAGGATACAAGGAGAAATACCTTCTTTAGCCAATTGATAAATATCAAGCAAAAGGGTTCAGTTACAGAGCACATTGAGAACTTCCAAAGATTGAATGTAAAGGTAACATATATTCCACATGAGCACTTGATTGATGTATTCATAGAAAATT
>ML811913.1:18520-35318 GCA_009831015.1 Picea engelmannii | reverse complement strand
TATTTGGGTCATATTGTATCTCATGAAGGTGTCAAGGTAGACCCTAACAAGATTAAGGCCATGATGGACTGACCGATTCCCAAAACATTGAAGAATCTTAGAGGATTTTTGGGTTTGACAGGTTACTACCGCAAGTTTGTTTGACACTATGGAAGAATAGCAACACCTTTAACGACATTAAATAAGAAGGATGAATTTTCATGGACTCCAGAGGAAAATAAAGATTTTGAACAACTTAAAGAGATGATGTGTAAAGCTCCTGCCTTGACCACTCCATACTTCACAAAAACCTTTATTGTGGAATGTGATGCCTTGGGAAATGGAATTGGTGTTGTCCTAATGAAAGAAGGAAGGCCCCTAAATTTTTAAAGTAAACCACTCAAGGGAAAGGACTTACACAAACCCATTTATGAGAAGGAAATGGTGGAAATACTACATGCATTGAAGAAATGGCGTACTTACCTAATAGGTAGGCACTTCAAGGTAAAAAATGATCATGATAGTCTTAAATACGTCTTGGAACAAAGACTATCTTCAGAAGAACAACAAAAATGGGTAACCAAGATATTGGGTTATGATTTTGAAATCGTCTATAAAAAAGGGAAGAAAAATGTTGTGGCAGATGCACTCTCAAGAAATTATGAAGATGTTGAGGCCTTTCTCTGTGCTATCTCGATCATCCAACCCGATTGGATAATAGAAGCAAGGGATGAATGGAAGAATGAAGAAAAAGTGTCGACTCTCATTCAAAGGTTGCAACAAGATTCCATTGCATAAGATACACTTACATGGAAAAATGATTCACTATGGTACAAATATCTCTTATATTTATGTAAGAACTCCCAACTCAAACAAAAGTTACTATTGGAATTGCACACCTCTTCAGTAGGAGGGCACTCGGGATTTTTGAAAACCTACCATAGGGTCAAGAAGGATTGTTTTTGGGATGGCCTTAAAAATGATGTTCGAAGGTTTATGGCAGAATGCTTGGTTTTCCAACAAAATAAGTTGGAAACAATTAAGACCCTGGGTCTTTTACAACCATTAGCCATCCCAAGTCAGTGCTGGGAGGAGGTTTCCATGGATTTCATCATAGGGTTACCGAAGTCTAAAGGAAAGAGTGTCATCATGGTGATTGTTGATATACTGACCAAGTACGCACACTTTTTTGCACTCTCTCATATCTTCAAAGCCAATACAGTTGCCATGATATTCATGGACACAGTTCAAAAGCTACATGGCAACCCAAAGATTATTGTAAGTGATAGCGATCCCATCTTCATTGGACATTTTTGGACATAATTTTTTTTTTTGGGGTACTCAATTGTCTCATAGCTCATCCTATCATCCTCAATCTGATGGACAAACTGAGATAGTGAACAAATGTCTGGAAGACCACCTTCATTACTTTGTCTCTGATAAATAAGCACAATGGTTCAAATGGTTACCCTTTGAAGAATGGTGGTATAACACTTCCTTTCATACTGCAACAAAAATGAAACCGTTTATGGCACTCTATGGATACCACCCTCCTTCCATCACTTCTTATCTAAAATAAAAATCTAAGGTTCAAGCAGTGGAAGATCATATCGAGCATCAACAACAATTTCTCCAAATATTAAAGGAAAACCTAACCATGGCACAAAATCACATGAAACAACAAGCAGATCAACATCGTAGTGAAAGAAGTTTTGAAGTAGGGGATTGGGTGTTTTTAAGACTACAACCATACAAACATATGTACCTCAAGCAAGACAAGAAGGATAATAATTTATCACCAGAGTTCTATGGCCCTTATAAGGTGTTGCAAAAGATTGGTACTATGGCATACAAATTGGAGTTGCCTACATCTTCACGAGTACACCTAGTGTTCCATGTTTCATGCTTAAAGAAGATTATAGGTGAAAATATCCCAGTTCAAACTATATTTCCAGAACTTAATGGGGAAGGAAAAATCATATTGGAGCCCGAAGCCATCACTGACACAAGAATTTTCCAGTTGAGGAATAGATCCATTTCAGAGTATCTCATTAAATGGAGGAAACTACTCGCTGAAGATTCCACTTGGGAGGATGAGTCTTTTATACATAAGCATCCATAGTTACTCAAGCGTTGCAGACAACACTTGTCTCAAGGGGAGGGGCATGTTAAGCCCAAAATAATGTCTCATTACCCCTTAATTGGGGCACATTACATTAGTAATGTTATTTTATTTATGTCGGCTTTAGTCCATTAGTTATAATTATACCTCCTGGTCTCCTATATATACCAGGGAGACATTTTCATTTGGAATCATCTTGTATTTGGACATTTATGTGGGCATAAGGAGGTTTCCCCCTCGAAGAGGCTTATTATCTGAATTTCTCTCTCTTTTCAAGGCATCGAGTACTTATTCTGAGGTTCTTATATGCTATATTGATATTTGGTTCCTAACAATGAACCTCTATATCGATTAACATGACCATGAGAAGATTAAAGTAGGAAAATATGAAGAAAGTCTTGAAACCTTGAATAACCCTCAGCATATTGTAGACATGAATATTGAGATGATGCACATGTGTGAAAGAGTAAATGTTTGACATCGCCATTTCCAACCCCTCATGTTTAATCCTTATTGTTGTTGAAGAAACAAAATAAATTTCATGGAGCTAAAAACATTAAATTCTTGCCAAAATTGTGCCCTCTAATTGAAAAAGTGAAGATTGGAATTTATGTCAACATTATAACAATGAGTGTTTATATCATGGACCTCTATATGGATTAACATGACCATGAGAGGATTAAAGTAGGAAAATATGAAGAAAGTCTTGAAACCTTGAATAACCCTCCACATATAAATTGGCAATGGCAATGTGATTTTGTTTCTTTGTCATGTGAGACACAATGAAAAGAAGGGTAAAGCTCTGAAAAAATATTATAAAATGTTTGACATGGCCATTTCCAACCCCACACGTTTATTCCTTAAAACTTATTATTGCATCTTCCAAAAAATTTCTTTTTGCATGATGCACCAAGTTTAAAGTTTGCACATTGCTTGGAAACGATGCTTGCCACATGTCACATGTCACAAGACTTTCCAAGTTGCATATATCATGTCACAAGATTTTGGAAGTTGCATATTGCATATTCAAGTTCTATTTTTTGTCTGGAATCCATAGCCCAAGAACAAGGCGCCAGGTCTTGCTTGCATTCTCACGTCTTGAATCAAGGAGTATTGAATCAATATATACCAAGTCTTATAAGAGAAGATGAAATTATCATTAAGTGTATAACAAAATTACATTCACATATATATACAAGCCATAGAAATAGCCTTGTGTATATTATTAGATAAAAAAGTACCCATAATGTCAATGCATTATATGCATCATTACATGTTCAACTATATAATGTACATTTAACTGTCTTATAAAATTATTACATGACATCATGAATTTATTTGTCTTCTTTTGTGCTTTCCAAGTCTTAAGTAATTCATCCATATCTATGTCTTCGTTTACTGGGTGATGTTCAACAGTTGATGTTGTTTCAATCCTTTCACACTGAGTACGTCTGATATCGTACCCACTGCGTGGATGTTGTTGTGAGGGTCCATCACCTACAAAAATAAAAAAATATTAAATTTATATGGCCAATTTTTAAATATCATTGAAGTAGTTCATTATATTAAAAAAAAACTCCGTAATGTAATTATTTACCTGGTCCTCTAGTCGGCACCGTTGGAATGGATGTCGACTTGTTCACCTGATCTTCAGGTCGAGGAGGATCAACTATGATATTCTCTTCTATTGAAACTTCAAAATTTATAAGTACAAAATTATTAAGTATATGATTAATATATAGACATTTTACCGTCGTGGGCCTCAGTCATAGGAACATCTTGGGGCTGCACCTCACTGGGATGGGGCTGCTGGGGATCACCATGATCTTCGGGCTATGTTGCACTATCAATTCTCTATTTTCCAGTACTAATGGTTTCGTTGATAATGTTGCTCCCCTGATTAAAACAAAGTAAGACATTAAATTATGGACGATATCAAACATTTGCGTATTTTATAAGTAATGAAAGGTTAATGTGGACTGATTTTTATTTACCTTATCCCGCAAATTGGATCTTGGGGTCTGCCCCATGATTTTCCTATGATCAACCAAAAATTTATAACCATACTTGTAACCAAGTTGGAGGTCTTCCTTCGTGTTTTGAGTTCTGAAGTCATTGCCCTGCATTTCATAAGGGTATGGTTTTTTAATGTTTTTGGTTTCAATTACCTGAAAGTTGTAAGGTGATACAAATAATATTCTTAATATGTTTGGGTACTTATGATTCATGACTGTAACCTCGAGTAGCCACTCTGGCCTAGCTTGTGTTGGCCATGTTTGGCAATCCTTGCTTTGGTTTCCTTCGATGTGTCAGGCAACCTATCATCAAAATTTTCAAATATGTTATATATAACCACACTTTTAATTAGATCTAAAGAAAAATAAAGTTGGTATTGAAATCAAAATATTGTAATTTATCTTGGTGTACCAGTTATTTGTTCTCTTGATTTTTTCAAAATATTCTCTTTTGCATCATCAATGATCTCCTTCCACTTCCTCTCTGGAATTGAGAGAGGATGCTCATACCTAGGATTTCCTTCCAAGATTCGTCTATAAACATCCTGTGTATATTTTAAATATTTTCCAACTACAGAGGGGACCGATTTTTTATTGAACGTGTCTACTCCAAAGAGGCCTTCAAGATAATCCATAAGTTCCTTTTTGAGGTTGGAATTCTAGCAATTCCACCTCATGCGTAAGGTTTCCCCAAAAATCAACAAAGTCTTTCTCTCTAGGTGCCTATAAAAATGGTCGTTTCCTACGCACACAAATATATGATCGTTAATTTAAAATTAATAATCTAGATTCTTTGTGTATGAGAAGGAAAACATTAAACAATTAAAATATGAATTAAAAATATATGGGAGTTTTGATTGTTTTAATGGAAGTCCATTATCGTCAACCAAAAATGTGCACGGAAGGGTCCCCATGCTTGTCACACGTCTATCTCCATGAAATGCAACCATGTCAACCACATCACCATGAGCCTCATCTCTGCCACCATCTCTAGACACTGATCGAGGTGTGGATGTCTGGCGGTGCGTGTCATGGCTCCTATGTAAATTAGGTGTGGAATATGGAGAAGTAAATAATACTCTAGCAGCTATATGACCGCCCACATAAGGACTCTATAGTGTCTCTGTAGCACCACTACTACCAACACCGGGTTGAACAGGATCCAAAAATGTCTTTATAAAAAGAAAATGTTTTTTCGTGAGATAATTTAAAAATTAAATAACAAAGTATCATAATTGAACATATGAGTACATTAAAAAAAAAAAATTTAAATTATGGTTATTATCTTATATGTGTTAATTTGTAACATAAGGAACTTGATCTTTTCTTTGAAATCAGGAGTTTTATCTGGACGATCTAATAAGCTAGAAAGTTCCTTCTTCTCTTTAATGTATTTTTTTTATTAAGACCATCAGATCAATAGATGGATAAAACCCTCCTCATTGGCAGAATCATGATCAACATGGCCTGCAGACTACATATAATTTCAACAAAAGAACTGTTATTTCAATAAAATTATATAAGCACATAATAAAAATAACGTAAAATGAAAGTGGAAATTGATAATCATTTACATGTTCTGCGACTGGCCCTTTTCCACGATCATCTTGTCACATTATAATATAATTAGAACCCCCAAATATTTAAAAAATTGTTAATGATAACAAAAAAACAATGTTAAAGATAATATTTACAACAATGTTAAAGATAATAAAAAAATATAATGCAATAAGTAGAGGTTTCTTAAAGAGGTGTTGCATAAGAACCTGCACACTATTAGTCAATGTTTCTATTCGATTCAAATGGTAATCCACTAATAACTCTTCCTCGGGAGCTATCTTTTTTATTGCGCACATGACTACCTGATTCTCTTCACATCCCTCATATATGCAATTTAGTTGTTCATTTGTTGTCCTGGGTCGTGTGTTGTTTATAAAACCTGCGATATTGCTGAAAGCTTTAGGCCTTCCATAAATATAGATGGTCACTCTCTTATTTTTATCCTTGTTTATTAGTTGTATATAATTTTCGGTGAGTGCATATCTCCGCATACTTCGCATGTACCGGACCAGCCGCATCCAATCGTTATAATTGTAACATGGCCTGACATAGTCCATCAATTCAGTTACTATATTGTATTTTACAATTATTCCATCCATGGAAAATAGCCCCAAGACATGCAGGGAGGATGGTGCAATGCGATATGTCCTATTGTTGACAACGAAGTCAACATCTATAGGAGGCAGTTCCTTAGGTACCCATTGTTTCACCAGATGATTATACCTGAGTGGAACCTCTATGTCTCCTATGCTCTCATCATCATAAGAGCATGATCCCCTTCGGCAAGAAAAAAATTTCATGCGTCTACAAAATTTTATTCTGACTTTTTCACCCCTGGTCCTTGTTTGCTTATCATATCTACTAGATGCAGTCACATTTCCCTCTATTTGTCCTACGCTTTCCTCACTCGACGAAGAAATATCTAACAGGTACCTGTTTGGTTGTACCTTCAGTTGCATGTGCACATGTTGTTAGTTAGTAGTCCATCATTATCCTAGTTCTATTTTATGAACTTTTTTTTCTATATTCAAAGTTCTAAATAAAAATTTTATATCTTTAGTTTTGGATGCACAATTAGACTAGGGTGAAATTACAAATATTAGTGGTCAACCACCTAATTTAATGTGATATCCCTCTTTATTTTGAACATATTAAGGACATATTAATGTGATAACACTAAGGACATGATAAATTTATCATATGGATCTAAGAAACAAATAGTAGTAAGGTTGTTGTTTGTTGGATTTATGCAAATTAGAATTATTATAAGAAATGTCCATTGAAGATGAGGGCCAATGATATGGAGTAAGAAATCCAACCATCAGATGGTGTGTTGCAAATATTGGGTTTTTTAGTTGGCAATATGTCTAAGGAAAGCCAAGAGTAGAACTATACAAATTTTAGTTTTGTTCAAGACAAGAGTAGAACTATACAAATATTAGTTTTGTTCAATCCAAGTTGAAGAATAAGTTAGTTATGACGATGGTTAACAATAGTGTAACCCAAATTTCTGTGTAGGAAGTAGTGGTTGTTAAACTCAATGTGCAGTTGAAATTGGTGGAGTCGTTTTTCAAGGCAGTAAGATATAGTAGTTAGTTGACAGAGACATGTAGAATTTAGTTAGTTTTTATGCCCTAAGGAGCAATTTACCAAGAGTCCCCGAAATGGTTTGGGATGTGACTTGCAACTGGGCATAAAACAAATATCGAGACTCGGATTGAGGAACCGTCGACTCTGATGGATTACTGGGATAGGATTTCAGCTAGACGACCCCTCACTCCCGGGTGCCATGCCTCAGAAGTTGATTTATTCATTGATTTAGACAACTAGTATTTTGCTTAGTTTGAAGAAATGCAACATTTGAATTGATGGGTCCAATTTATGAAACCATGCCTCGAGAGCGGATGGATAATTTGGTCACCTAGTCCATGCCTAAACAAGCTTGCAATATCTCACAGAACTCAAAAATGTTGCTCCGTTAGTCTTTTATGCCCTAAGCGGGAATTGGTCAAGAGTCCCTGAAATGGTTTGGGATGCGACTTGCAACTGGGCATAAAATGAAAACCAAGACTCAGATTGAAGAACTGTCGTCTCTGTTGGATTCCTGGCAAAGGATTTTAGCTAGAGCACCCCTCACTCTCAGTTCCAACCCCTCATAAGTTGTTTTTTTCATCGATTTCAATAACTAGTGCTTTGCTCAGTAAGAAGCAATGCAACATTTGGATTTAGGGGTCCAATTTACAAAACCATGCCTCGGGACCGGATGGAAAATTTGGTCACCTAGTCCATGCCTAAAAAAGAATGTATAATCTCATGGAGCTAAAAAATTCTTCTCCGTTAGGCTTTTATGCCCCAAGGATGAATTGCCAAGAGTCCCCAAAATGGTTTGGGATGCTACTTGCATCTGGGCATAAAAAAAAACGAGACTCGGATTGAGGAACCGTCGACTCTGATGGATTCCTGGGATAGGATTTCACCTAGAGCACCCCTCACTCATGGGTGCCATGCCTCAGAAGTTGTTTTACTCCTTGATTTTGAGAACTAGTTTATTGCTCGATTTGAAGCAAACCAACATTTGGATTAAGGGGTCCAATTTATGAAATTGCATGTGTATTTTAATATAATTACTATATTTTAATAAGGACACAAATGAAGCATGTGTATTTTATTATAATTACTATATTTTTATAAAGATGAAGCAAACAAATAATATTGTGTACCTACCCAGAACAAGACAACAAGGAAAACATGGGCACTTTCCAAGTACCAAATGATTGTTAGTGCTTCATAAGACAATAAACCTTCATAAAGTAAGCTAGTTGATATGAATTTGCATCAATGCAACTGTTTATAACAACGATTAATATTTTATAACAACCACAAGATTTATGCCTTGAAATTGCTTGAAAAAGACAAGAAAAAGTAACTTTGACTAGACAAATTGATAATAAATTGTCACAAGAAAAGTTGGAAATGTTTAGCTATCTTTTAATATCACTTTTGCAGAGAATTTTCTGCAGTTAGATGGATATAACAATATTTTGCAACAAAAACAAATTCTAATGGTCAAAAGTGCAAGAAAATACCATACAAAGTTAGCACTTACCTAGCAAATTGACTAGCACTTATCACAATTGAGTTTTGAATGGTTTTAGTGCAAGTTATGTAGGAAAATGTATCAAATCAATGTATGTTTGTATGGATGTAGCAATGTTTTGTTACAACAAGAATTTATCTTGGGATTTAGTCTAGTTTAGGGTTAGCAAATGTTAGTAAAAACTTTAAGGATAAAGTATGAGTGTTTGTTTGATCAATCAACACTTGTAGATGGTAGTCTAGTTCCTTTCTAGGGTAAATGGAGTCACTAATGGCAACATCAAATCTTAGAGGAAATATAGAAATGATAATTATATGTCAAAGGGATGGAGAGGATAAGAAAGGTGTTGGTATCCCAAAGCCTAAAAAATCCACCTCCAAGAGATAATTGCTAGGAAGTAACAAAGGTTAGGCCCTAGCGATTTCTCCTTTCCTTGAAAAAATTGTAATACATTATGAAATTGGGCATGGAAGTAGGGTTACTAGAGTGCTACAATGGTAGGTCTCTATTATCTACTTCAATATAGGTGCCTTTCAAGAAATTTTAGCACATGGAAGACTACAGGGAAAAAGATAATAACATATGTCTTTCCCCTAGGGATTCAAGCAAGAAATTTCATAATCTTAGACATGAAACAAGTAAAATTAACCATAAGAATTCATTAACAATAAATAAATGCATATTTTCCACTTACTTCACCAAGAATAATCAAACAAAAAACCCTAGTTGAAGATCCTCCACATGAAAATTTCCAAAGTACACCAATAAATGCCTCCTCCAAGAAGTGCACACCACTAATTTCAGCCAAGAAACCTTAAATAAGGACGAATTTCAGACCACCACTTGTGTGATGAGTCAATCATGATAAAATATGAGAGTTTATCTCTTATTTATACAATATCAATGACCTTTAATTATTTTTTAGGTCATAAAAGGCCAACTTGGCCAAATTACATCAAAAATCCAGTTTTTACATAAAATCAATAATTAAAACCCTAATTTCACTTTAGGGATGACATCATGCCCCTCTAGGGTGATGTTAGACCCCCAACTTGGAACACTAGGCCTCAAATGCAAAACGCTGGGCCTCTAGAGGCCTCAAATGCTACCACACATGCGAATTAGCACCAAACCATCCTCATAAATGCCAAACCCTAACTGGATGACGTCAAGGGTTAGCATGGTGATGTTAGGGGCCTTCAAGGGCCAATGTCATGTTGGAAGGGAAAGACCCCCCTAGGTCTAGGCCTGCTAGAGTGTCTCGGGGAAAACATCCTTCTTTCTTCCTGGTGCCATCCTCTGGTGTCTTTTTGCCCCTGGTTGGGGTCGTGACATCCGTCTGGTGGGATTTTATCCCCATGGAGGTTCGAGATAATCATCTCCTCATATGTACCTGTCCAAAGGGCATGGTCCTGCAGCAAAAAAACGTATGCCCTCCATGGGCTCGTAATTCACAAGGATCATAGCAATGTCAATCACATCCAATAATCAAATTACACAAACATGTGCATCAAACCCCTCTTTACCCAGACAAATGCTCAAAGATGCTATGCAGTTTAACAAGTCAGGTTTGGAGAGGGTCTCAGGATGTCCTACTAGGATAACTATCCTCAATTTTGGGGTGTTTCCCAGGTGAAGACCAATCTAGGTCATGTAAATTTGTTAGATGGTGTAGGGGAAATGTTTGGGCAGAGGGTGCAGTGATAACATAGAAATGTAGGTCTCTCCTGTGGGTGCCTCTGTAGAGGGTGAGCTGCACCTTTTCATGAATGCCATTGTTTCTTAGCCCGTTCAATTCCTTTTATTCTTTATCTCATTGCTTTTTCTTTGCAAGGGAAAAGCTGGGGGACATTGTCCCAACGTGGTGACCAGTGGTGACAACAATACCCACAAGCACTTCACAAAAATGAGAAGGATGGCTCGTGATGAAACCCCCTTTCTCTTGGTTATGCCACCAAGAGCCACTACCCTGGTTTGGTGACCATATAGATGGTAGTGTCACACCGCTACATTCCCATGGACCTAATAGGACGGCTCATGATGAGACCTCCCATCCACCAACTAGACCTTTAGTTTTATTTTATCTTACGGGTCCCCTTTTCTTACTGAGAAGACTTTTATTTTTTTCTTGGGAATCCCTGGGTGAGGCATATCAAAGTTTTTATTTTGGATTTTAACTCTTTCCAACTACTTTTATCCTCTGGGCCTTTATCCCCTTCTTCCCACAAGGCAAGGTACAACCCTTCCTAGTGTGGAAAACCCAATTCTCGAACCAAGGTAGGGGAAGATGAGGGGGATAATGATGAAAAATGGTAAGTATGGAAGGAATGGATGATGACCTTTCATAAAACCCAGCTAGTGGAAACTCATCCTAAAGCGAACCAACTTACTAGGGAATTCTATCACTCCCCTAGGTATGAACAAGTTAAAGAGAATAATTTCCAAGAAAACATTATGAAACAAAGGAGAGTTCAGTGCAACATATTCAAAAGCTTGGAAAATCAGAGTGACACATACCATGATACCCAGACTCATTACGTCATGGAGCAAGGCGCACTACTACTTCACGATCAAGTCAGTGGGATGGATGCTATTGCTGTTGATAGATGGGATGCACTGAAGAAAAGATGGGCCCTTCGGGGTTGAGATCAAGTCGTATGGCTCTCGGTACTCCATGTCTAGGACCTGTGGGCCTCAATACATAATATCCTTAGTTATCCCTAGGATAGGGGATAATAAATCAAAACTCACATTTTTCCTCCTTGGAAAAAAGTGACTACTCCTCCATAATGGTGAGAATATCATCCACATGCTTCAGATGTTCCTCCCAATTCTTGCTATAGATCATAATATTTTTAAAGAAAACCATTAAGAACTTCCTCAACTATTTGTTGAAGATGTGGTTCATACATGACTGGAAGGTAGCAAGAGCATTAGTCAGTCCAAAGGGCAGTCCAAAGGGAATGAATAGAAACTCATAGTGCCCATAACAACATCTGAATGTTGTCTTATGAATATCTTCCTCTCTAACCTTGATATGATGGTACCCTAATTGAAGATCAATCTTCAATAAGTACACCGCCCCATGTAGTTCATCTAACAACTCGTCGATCCTGGGTATTAGGTATTGGTTCTTGATGGTTTTCTTGTTCAGTTTCCTATAGTCAATGCACATCCTCAATGTTCCATCCTTATTCTTAATTAGTACTACTAAATAGGTGAAGGGACTAGAACTAGGAATGATGTGCCCCATCTCCAACAATTCCTTTATGGCCTTCTCAATCTCATATTTAAATTTCTTTGTATTCCTGCATGGTGTGGTGATCACGGGCTTCACCCCCTCCTCTATCTCAATGATGTGCTCAAATCCCATGTCAGGTGGTCGTCCTGCTAGTAGTGGCCCAAAAACCTTATTGTTTTTTTCAAGTAGCTCCTGTATATCCACATGGTAATGATGACGGTCCTTTGATGGATTCTGCATGGTGATCATACATTCCACTGTGCAAGCCATGCCCCCGTGTCTAAAAATGGCCTCCATATGTTTGTTTGATATGATCATGGGGACTCTGATGGACATACCTCTCAAAAAACCCTATTGACCATCCTTGTCCCTGAATTCCATCTTGATCTCCTGATAGTTCATATTAATATCCCCAAGAGAGTATAACCACTGGAAATCTAATACCATATGAGTGTCATCCAGATCTGCAACATAAAAGTCATCGATCAACGTGTAGTTTCTCAATGTCACATTTAATCTCCTGATCCTATGATTACATGTCATATTGTATGCATCCACAACTACCACATCAAAGCCCTCAAAATCCTTTGTAGGCAAGTGTCTCCTAGAAATCAGTGCTACGCCGATGAGGTTGTGGGTGACCCCACCATCGATCCATGCGATAAATATCTACCCTTGTAAGAGCCCTCTGATCCTGAAGGTGTAGTAATTGGGAACTCCAGAAAGTGTGGCAATGGCCACTTTCTTAACACCTTCCTAGAATTGTGCCTGTCCCAGGTCCTCAGGGTGTGATAGTTCTGCCTCACTAATTATTTTCCCATTAACCCGAGCATGGACTACCTCTTCCTTGCTATCATTCTCTTCATCGGAAAGTAACTCTATTTAGTGTACTTTCCCCTTTCCCATACATTGATGGCCTAGCTCCCACATATATTTGCAACTGAATCAAAGTTACTTCCTCCTTAGATCTCTTTGAGTCTCCTCATCCATCTTCTCCTTCCCCATCCAAGGCTTCTGGGGAAACTTTGTTTCCTTACCCCCTTTAGAAGTGTAGGGTTTTGTTGGTACCTTCTTGGAGATTTTGTCCCTCATGTCCTGGGTTCTCATGATGGCCTCCTGCAATGTGGTTGGCCTAATGGCCTTCACCCATCCTTTAAGTTAAACCCTCCACAAATAGCATCACTAACCTCTGCTAAGAAATATCTTTCACCATAACTTTCTTCTTCTGAAAATCGGTGATGTATACATCTGGTGTACCTATTTGTATCAACTGTGCCAATGACCTGAAGCATATCTCATGATCCTTCTTGTTGAACCTGTCCATCAAAATCTGGGTGAAGTCCACATATGAAGTGATGCAGATGGAAAATACGGTTTCACGGTTTCACATGCAAATTATATTAAGGAATCAAGTTCAGGAAGGAAGGACGCCAAGTTGTCTGGCCAAAAGTCCTTGAGAAGTTTAATCAGACGGTTGAATCACTTCAGGAGGAAGTGTCGAAATCCCGTGAACCGTTGGATCTCTTAGAACAACGAAGAGATTAAGAATGAGTGTCTTTTCAACACCCTTAAGCTCTAGAGGGATAGTGACCATCAGATCTGGATCAACGTGGGCCGTTGATATTGCATGCGAACTTGTGTATCAGAGTTCGGGGAATGGAGTGACAAGAGGTTTGGGGTCAAGCATCTTGGATCACCGATTTGAGAAATCCCAATACGTCATGGGCCGTCAGATCAAGGGAGGCATACAACCGTTGGATCTCATCGAAGGTTGGATTTCGGAGTTTAAGATTCACAAGGAGAGTGTACAAGGGGTGGTGCTCCAACTCACAAATTCGCGAGTAGCGAAAGGCGCTTGTGCCTAGGCTTGATTGTGGTCACATTGGAGAGGGGGCTTACACCATAAGCCCATTCAAAATTTCGCATTTCGACTATTGCCAAGAGCCATGGCATAGTATTCGAAGCGCCCCAACTTGCGAAAACCGAAATCCTGTGTGGGATTAAACAAGGGGTTTTGTTAACCCTTGTCATGGTCTAGAGAAGATCCTGCGTGGATCTTGGCCTGAGGGTAGGAGGTTTGCATCAAAACTTGAGGCCATTTTGGACCAACTTGAACATCATTTCCACCGACACACTATCTAGGAAGTTTTGATCGAATGGAATGGTAGATAACTCAAAGATGGCACATGGGAACCAACATAGATTCTCTACCATTTTCCTCATCTGTAGTCTTGAGGATAATGATTGTAAAGGGAAGGGCATGCTAGGGTCCCACCCTAACTCCCCTAATTAAATAATAGGTTGTTACTTACTATATTGGGGTCTCTTCTATTAAATATGGCCCACTAGGTAGTAAAGTGTGATATCAATAAATGTAAGTGGTCTCATTAAATAACTTCAACTAATTAGTGTTTGAGGCATCATTAATGGAGGTCCACTACATGATTAGGGTTTTGGTTACTTAGAAACTATATATAGCAATAGAAGTTGTGCTTGCAAAGTGAATTTTATTATGTTTGAAGCTAAGCTTGAAGAGGCATGTGAATATTGAACTTTGTTCTTAATATCAATAAAAGTTTGCTTATTAATTTTATTTCCATATTTTGATTCTATTTATTTTCTTTTCATAAATATATTTATGTCTATAATACTTTGAACATTTAATTTCAACTATATAAAAAAGTCAAGCACATAATATTAAAATAATAATAATAAAATACTTTTAAGTGAAAAATCATAATACATAATTACACATTATAAATTAAATCTAAAAAAATAATTTTTCTTAATTATTTTCAACATAATTATAATAATTTTACACAATAAATTTAAAAGAAAATAAATAAATTATTATTAATTATTTTAAACATAATTATGATAAAATAAAATTATATTTTTATAAACATAATAATGTGTTAAATTATGCAAATACAATTTTAGTTTAAAAATAAATACTAAGCATCCTCCAAAAAATACATATACAAATTATATTAAAATATAGTAATTGTTTCTTACATTTTTATTGATTGATTTTATTTTTATTTTTTAATGAGTGGGCCTAATAATTATGTTTCGTATTTAAAAATCATAAATTAAAATCCATAAAAAAGTAATATATGAAGTATGATATATAGGATATGTATACCTTAAATTTATATATAATTAATTAATTTTATTAATTTTTATAATTAAAAAATTATTTATTAATTTTTATAATTAAATAAAATTTATTTTATTTTTCATTTAAATATTTAATATTTACTTTTAATCAAAACGTTTAATTATGTTAATTTTTTTTAACGAAATGTAAAATCTTAAAAATTCATAAATATATTTTAAATTATTATTACCTATAAACATATTATTAATAAATCCCCCGGATGGGGTGCCACGTTGCAGAGCCGAGACATGCGGGTTAACGTCGGGCTGCACCATTAATACAATCCACCGACGACCATCCCCTCAGCATTTAAATGGGAACGAGCCCGTGTAGAATTAACCAGGAGACGAGGCCCTTCGCACAAGTGAACATGACAGTGCAACAGAGCACTAGGAGGCTAGCCTTAATGGTCATGGCAATCTTCGTCATCCTCCTCCTCCTTATCACCCGCCTCGACAACAATGAGAGGCATTCAAATTTCGCAGAGTCGAATGCAGAGCCGAATTTCGCAGAGCCACCGGAGTTCTAGAGCAGGGTTATCCATCTGCTGGGAACTTCAGACATCCCCAGGTTCTCCAATATGCCCAAAGCACGAGGAAAGCCACGCAGGGGTGCAGCTTGGTACACAGTTGAATCACGCAGGCAGAGGCAAAAGAAATTCGAGCAGGCGTTGGCCTTGGCATCCTTGCGAAGACATAGGAAGTCCAGGAGACCTCGAATGCCTCCAATGGCGTACGTGGAAGAGATCACCCTGGACGAGGCCATGCAAAGCTATCCTGAGCACCCTCTTTTCACAGTCCCGGCCAACTGGAATCCTCCCACTGATTTTGGCACTGACGACAAGATTTCACCTACGGGAAAACTGCGTGGCTACAGTGCAACTAGCCCAACAAAGGAATTCACCACCTGCTATGTTGAGGAAGAGGTACCATCCTGTGCAAAAGAAGAAAACAACCCACCCACTGGTGCATCTCCGGAGGAGGCGACTCAGCCGAACAACCGACAGGTACATCAAGTCAGTGAAGCAAATGAAGGCGAAGGAGCACACGGGCCATTTCCCTTAGCCTCTGTTGAGGGTAATTGGCAGGACCAACATCCTTTCACCAACCCGTGGTACCTAGCACTAATCTTTGAAATGAGGAGCATGCTGGACGACCAGATCTTTCGGATCACTCAAATCGACCATAGACTCAACATGTTGTATGCTGCACACTCTAGGACTCTCCCGAAATGGCAGTGCCCTACATGCGTGCAAGATTACGCATTTCCTGCAGGATGGCGAAGGCACGGGGACGAGGACGAGCCGACTGGATAAAAGGTTCAGTGATGTTCTTAGTTCACAATCTCTTTTGGTTTCAGAACAAGGTTTTAGCCCAGTTAGATTATAGTCATGTTGTAACTAGGTTATTAGTATACAGACTGAACTTAATGGAAAGGCGTCCTGGCTTCCTTCGGGGAGGACAACACTCTAATAATTTTGTTTGCTTGAACACAAGTGGCAGAGATTGTCCAGTTGTCTCGGTTCCTTCTCAGGCGAGACAACTGGCATCACAAATAGACTCTGTAACTCTGCAACTATAATATAAACAGGATCCTCCCCTTTTTTACTTAAAAAAAAAAACAA
>ML811912.1:181337-213732 GCA_009831015.1 Picea engelmannii | reverse complement strand
GTGTTAGATCCTGCCACGTGTCACTCTGATTCGTGACTTATATGTGCATGAAGTGTTGAATCTGCCTGACACCTGTCATTCCCTGGTTATGCCATGTGTCCCTTGCTGACGTGGTCTGCTGTCGTGAGTTGGATCAACGGTCCATATGCAATCTTGGCTCAACGGCTGCGATTTCGTCGTGAAATCGCATATCGCGATTTCGGGGTTTTCGTTGTCATTGTTCACGAGCCTCGTGAAACTCCGATTCCCGATTCTCCAATGAAGCCTCCTGTCTACACGTGGATGGTCCCGATCTCTGCTTGATTTAACGGCTGCGATCAAATCGCGAAATCGCATATCGCGATTTCGGGGTTTTCGTTCTCGAGTGAACTGGACATTTCAAATTCCCAATCGTCGAATCTCCGATGACTTATCTCCCTCGTATCTTTTGTAGATATGATGGCTGTCGGGTATCTGCTTCCAATATGATGGCGCATATCACTTCTTCTGCATGCCAACTCCTGCGCTTAACATCTATGCAGCTTCTCCCGATCCAACAGCTGTCGGGATTTTCTAGTGTGATCCGACGGCTCTCGGTCTCTTTCCTGTGCTCCTTGCGCGTATAAGAACGCTATTCCTCCTGAGCTTATTCTCCTCGAATCCTCTCGGTCTCTTTCCTGTGCTCCTTGCGCATATAAGAACGCTATTCCTCCTGATCTTATTCTCCTCGAATCCTTAGACTGCGACTTATTTCTTTTGCTCGACCTCGACCATCTTCCTATCGGGTCGACTACCCTTCATCACTCTGCTTGGATATTGCTCTGTCATCATCTAGCTTCTTCTGCCATAGACGATTGCCATCAATGAAAACCTTGACATTCTGCATCCCTGCTATTTCCATATTTCCAACATAACCTCTGTCCCTACTCTTGCTGAGCCGAAAGAAAAGATTCTGTTGCAAAGCATCGTGGTCTAGCTTAGGTGTGGCTAGTGGTAAATCCGTATGGAGTGACTGAGCCTATGGTTGGGTGGAAATGGGAACCCCCTTCAACAATCACCTCACGTTATCTGGTTCTGATAAGTATTTTCCCTGTTTTATGTGTTGAACTAGAATAATGGATGAATGCTTGGATTTATACATATGTGTATTTATACATGTTTTCTATGTGGAATGGTGTACGGTATGTACATGCCTCCTTCTCCTTGTAAATTTATACTTTAGACCAATAGTACGTATGCCCAACTTATCTAAAGAGGCTTCCTGGGACATGATCTTGTAAGGCGACCGATATAGGAGATATTGTGATGACCTGAACCTATCCATCTGAAGAGGATGCCTTTTCTAGACCCAAGTCCTTAACCATTTCATGGTAAAATATCAGGAAGGATAGCGAAAGTGGAAGCCTTAAAAGGGGAGGTCCCTTCGTTTGGAAGACTAATGGACGAGATTCGTTCAAAAGGACCCATATGACCAATACCCAAGAACCTTGAGCTAAGCCTAAGGCAGATATGCTCCCTTGGCTTCGGAGCTCCGGAAGTTTGGGACTTCGGAGTATGACCGGCGTTACCGGCCTTATGTGGGCTGAAGGTAACCGTTAGAATTTATTTCCCATAATATTGATCAACGATAGACTGTTCCCCAGGTGGTTGGGTGAACCCATCTCGCCAACTAAAACCGGGATCCGAAACCCCAAAGGCCGAAGATGCGAAGGACCCAGAACCATAGATCATGGGATCCTTAAGATCCTTTCCCATTCGTCGATATATAGGGGACGCGTGGCACTATCCCCTTTAATTCATAGATTGGACACTTCAGGAGATAAAATGAGTTTGCATAGAAACACTCCCGAACGCCGAATCCCCAAGGTAACCAGAGCCATAGATCTATAAGTCTACGTGACTGGATATCGACCGTGAGATCTGAGGAATGTAGAAGCTTGTCAGTCCGGGGTGACGAGGTGCAGTGATGCTACCCATGGTGATGTGGACCCCAACTTGACGTGCCACGTGTCACCCAGATTCATGTGTATCACATACCCTATGGGTCCATTGGAACGTAACACGTGTCACCCAGATTCATGTGTATCACATACCCTATGGGTCCATTGGAACGTAACACGTGTCACCCTGACCCCTCCTACGTGTCAGTTCCTGATATGTGTCCGCCTAGTCAACGTGGTTGGTGAAGTGACCGGGACTCCGGAGGGTCTGGGATGAAGTATGATATAGAGACCTAACGACCTGGAGGCCGGAGCCACGTGGTGGGCTTACGAGACTTCAAAAGTTCGGAACTCTGGGTGGTCTCATGTGTAGATAGTAAAGAGGCATTAAGCGCCTGACCGCTGAATTACTCCACAACTGATAGTAAGTTTGGCCATGGGATCGAACAATGGATGGTCTTCCACTATGGATGAAGGAACCTGGAAATAACACCTGTGAGGTGGATCCACATGGGCGCCACATGGCCCTCAACCAATGAATGCCTGAAGAACATTGAAAAGGTATATCCGCCGGTTCTGATCTCGGGTTTGAGCATGAAGATTGTGGTTAGAAAACTCTAGATGAGTAGAGTGTGGTAGAAATCCCGAATGGAGAATTTGATCATTTAAGGAGAACAAAACTTTGATGCCACATCTCGAGGAAAGTCACTCAGGGGTCAGGTGTGTTACAAATTGGTATCAGAGCATGGTTACAACACTTGGCCTGCTTGGGCTCATGGATGAGTTGCGTAAAAACCATATTTAAAGAACTTTAAGGGTGATGCCCTACCTTACCTCCTTCTTAAAGAGTATGGTTAAACCCTTACTACAGAAAAGAATAAAAGCTTTCTATTGTGTGTGTGTATTTAAGAAATATGAACAATGTGTTGTTCATGAACTAATAGACTGTTAGCTAACAACAAGTTTTTTGTCAGCACTCAAGCGGTCAATGAATCGCGGGAAACTACAAGCATAAATGATGGTGATGCACCATCAAGTGGGGGATGGCTCCCATAATAGAGACGAATAATCTGATGAGAGAAGGGCGGTGGAGACCCCTCTGGATTTGGATGAAACTGTAAGGAGCCTCATGGCCGAATTACGGAGTTGCAAGGCCAACAATGAGAGATTGGTAAAGGAGCAAGAAAAACAAACGAAAATTAATGCAGTCTTGCTGCAGAGCTTATCCTATATATAGAGGCAACTACAACATGGACCCACAAACAACCATGTGGACCGAAGACATACGAAGAGAAGTCAAATTCCACCTAAGATACGAAAACGTGGTCTCATAAGTGGCAACACGAGGAGGAACACCTCGAGGAAGGTCCAACATGGAGACATGGGACACTCATCGGAAGAGTCCTCTAGGAAGGAAACTGACAACTTAGAGGGATCTTCTAGTAGAAAAACTAGCTCACATTTTCAAAGGAAAGGGAAAAATCGAAAGCATTCCAAAAGTCATGACCCTGAAGAGTTCAAGAAATCCAAACCACCCTCTTTTGATGGTGATATTAAGAAAGGGTAAGAGGCAAAAGCTTGGATGCTTGGTTTAAAGAAGTACTTTAGAGTCCATGATTACTCTGAAAACTTGAAGGCTTGAATATCCATCTTCAACCTGAATGGAAAAGCTTCCATTTGGTGGGAAGACATTATGAACGTGAAAGGAATCCATGAGGTGGACTTATCATGGAAACAATTTGAGAAACACTTCAAGAAGAAGTATCTGTCAAAAAAATATTTTGATGAGAGGACTAAAGTGTTCTATGAACTCAAGCTGGGACAACTCACCATAGAGGAATATGTCAATAAATTCCTTGAGCTGCTGAGGTATGTACCCTACATAAAGGATGAAAAGGTGAAAGTGCAACGATTTATTAGTGGGTTAACTCAGATCTACAGGAACATGATTGAGTTTGACGAGCCAAAGACCTTATAAGACACTATCCGGAAGGCAAGGTACTGTTATGAATAGTTCAGGAGTCAGAAAGAACCTCACGAGGATTGGAAGAAGAAGAGCGGTTCAGGATTCAATAAGAAAGGGTTCAAATCCTCAAGATTTAAGAACTTTAGGAAGGAGTCTAGGATAATCCCTCCTTCTAGAAGTGTATATCAACAAAATTTCCCCTCCCAAAGTGGAAATAAACCTTTTGGAGCAACCCCAGGAAAGACGGATAAACCAAAGAAGGAACCCTTGAAATGTTGGGGTTGTGGAGAAGAACATCTACTGAGGGACTCTCCACATAGACAACATAATAGTAGGAGAGTTTACAACATCCAAGAAGCTACCACCGTCAATGATGTGGCTAGGAGTATGCCACAGATTTATGCAGCCGTGGGTAATAAACAAGCCGACCACCAATCTTTAGTGGTGGAGATGGAAGGTATGATCACCAACCATATAATTTCTATTTTAAGTGACCTTGGTTCTAATTTGAGTTATGTGGCCCCTCAGACTGTTGATAAGTGTAAACTGCAGCCACATTGACATGCTAAGCCATGGTTGGTACAACTAGCCACTGACACCAAAAGAAAAGTAGTAGAGGTCATACCAACTTGCCAATTCATTATGGATGGATTGGCCACCCAAGCTACCCTTAACATACTTTCCCTATGATCTTATGACTTGTTAATTGGTATGGACTGGCTAGCTACATATAAAAATAAGTTGGACTATTACCATAAAACCTTAGAATGTGTAAATTAAGAAGGGAGAAAGATAACCCTCCGAGGAATTTAGAAGCCTGTCTCAGTGAGACAAATATCAACCCTGAAAATGAAAAAGTATTGCAGAAAGGGATGCCCTCTATATGCAATACATGTGTTAGAATCTGTTGAGGATGACATACCAAACCTAGAGGACCACTCCATATTAAGAGAATATAGAGATGTGTTTCCAGAAGAGGTACCAGGTCTACCTCCGAGAAGATACATTGACTTCTCCATAGAGCTTGCACCAGGAGTAGTGCCAGTGTCTAGGAGACCCTATAGGATGAGTACACCCGAGATAGTTGATTTTAAGCTACAACTAAAGGAAATGATGGATAAAGGCTACATCCAGCCCAATGTGTCTCCATGGGGAGCACCAGTCTTGTTTGTGAAGAAGAAAGATGGCACACTCCAACTGTGCATAGATTATAGACAACTCAATAAGACAACCATAAAGAACAAGTACCCCTTAGCAAGAATCGATGACTTGTTCGACAAATTAGGGGGTGCTTCCATTTTCTCAAAGATTGAATTGAGGTCTGGATACCATCAAGTTTGAATCAAGGATGAAGACATACATAAAACAACCTTCAAGACAAGGTATGGTCATTATGAATTTGTGGTGGTGCCATTTGGATTAACCAATGCCCCTTCCACTTTTATGTGCTTGATGAATAATGTACTCAACAAATTCCTAGACATATTTGTATTGGTCTTCATTGATGATATCCTAATCTACTCCAAGAACAAGGAGGAGCATGGAGAACATCTTAGACTGGTACTTCGATTCCTAAGAGAGCATCAACTCTATGCTAAGTTTACCAAGTGTGACTTTTTCCCGAAACAAGTCCATTACTTAGGCCATGTTATTTCTAAAGAAGGAGTGGAAATAGACCCTGAAAATATCAGGTCTATTATGGAATGGCCTACCCCAAAGGATGTATCTGATATCAGATCCTTTATGGGCTTAGCATGATACTATAGACGGTTCATAAAAGAATTTTCCAAGATTGGTTGTCCAATCACTTCCCTTCAGAAAAAGGGGGTTAAATTCATTTGGACATAAGAATGTGAAGAAAGATTTCAGGCATTGAAATACCTTGTGACCCATACACCTGCGCTGAAGATCGCCGACCATGATAACGATTTCCTCGTGTGTACAAATGTCTACAAGGAAGGAATCGAAGGAGTCCTTATGCAAGAAGGACGTGTAGTTTGCTACGAATCCAGAAAATTGAATGAGCATGAAATCAATTATGTGACCCATGATCTAGAGTTGGCTGCCATAGTACATGCTTTAAAAATGTGGAGGCATTAACTTTTGGGTAGGAGATTTATACTTATGAAAGACCATTGTGGCTTGAGGCACCTGTTTGATCAACCAAAAATCAATGCTAGACAAGCTAGGTGGATGGATCTCCTTAGTGAGTTTGATTTCGAAATCAAACACATTAGAGGAAAGGAAAATAGGGTGGCCGATGCCCTTATCAAAAATATGAAAACGATTCACCTGGCAGCAGTGAGAAATTGTGAAACAGATTTCAGGGAAAGAGTCAGGAATACACAAGAAACATATACATTCTTCAAGACCGTGACATCCTACCTAAAGCAAGAGCCCGTAAGGATAAATTATGGACCCCATCCCTCCGGCTTATTTATACCCCGAAAAATCTTGTGGGATTCCCCTCCATATTCGACCGATTTCTCTCCTTTCCTTTCTGATGGAAAACAATTTCCTACATTATTCCATCCACACCCACACTTTAGCACACACGCACAGGATTCCCACCCCACTGCAATAATCCCCCCACCAACACAAACGTCCAGAATGCCAAAACAATGCCAATGAAGATGACGTAGATGATGAAATAGATGCCGATGCAAATGATAATGTTGATGCAAAATAAAAGAAAATATATAGTGGGCATATATATATGGTGAGCATTGCAGCCTACAGAGGTAACAATAGGAGTGCTGATCCGTCAAACAGAGGCGCTAGCACTACCAGCTCGAGCTCTCCGCACCGGTGAAAACCAAACTTGTTTCAGTACTTAAGCTTACCGTGATAGAGAAAGTCTAGTTTAGCTAGGCCAGATATTATAGAAGCTATGCCATATAGCCATTACAGATATGAACTATTAAGTACAGTTACGAATGATAAGCTTCTTGAGTGATATAATCTCCTCACCAGTATAAGCTTATCGATCTAAGGTTATCGGAACAGGAGATAGGGAATAAACAGGCTTCAAATAGGTAAGAATAGAATAGACCCTCCCGCAGATGTAGCAGCAATACCACGTACCCATACCGTATCATATGCTGAACGAAGGTCTAATGACTTACAAAAACAGATTGTATATCCCAAATTGTGACGACTTGAAGAGGTTCATAATGGACAAACTGCACAAGAGACCATACATTGGTCATCCAGGTTATTAGAAAATGATTACGACCACTAGAAAACAATTCTATTGGCATGGACTCAAAAAGGACATAGCTGAATATTTAGATAAATGTCTATAATGCCAACAAGTTAAGGAAGAACTCTGACACCCAACAGGTTTGTTACAACCTCTACCAATTCTGGAATGGAAATGGGAGACCATCTCCATGGATTTTGTTGTAACAAATATTAAAATTTTGGCTTTCAGTCGCTGTGGTTGGTTTAACGTTTCTTTTAATTGAATGATAACACTGATTGTGCCCCATTCTCGTGATCTGAAATGTCATAGCAGTATAACAGTAACAAGCCAACTCACGAACAATCCAAAACAGGGTTCACGTGAGAATCAAAGAAATGTACCATATGTTCAAGCGTTGAGTCACAAGGAGAATGAATGGAAGCATTGGCAGTGGAACGACCTCATACACCGAGCATTAAGCCACATGGAGAAAAATCTCACGAGTCCAGGTTTTTTGCCGTCAGGGATTTGGCCAACGTAGATATTTTAATAACTATAGCCCTGATCCTCGAATTCAGTATTAAAGGATAAACTGGGTCAAATAAAGATTAAGAAAGATTAACGTTAATAAATCTCATCGCAATTTTGCGATTCAGGATTTCTCGCGTCAAGTATTATCGAAGTCCCGACACTTAAATCCACAGAAGGTTAAAGATTAATTGCTAATCGTGATTAATTAAGAGATTAAAACAAATGATTATCGTCTAATTAATCCCATCGTGATTTTGCGATTCAGGATTCCTTGCATCTCATAACTCTTGAGGACATGATACCCGAAACTCGAAGGCCCGAAAGAGTGCAATGTAAAAGCCGAAATCTATTTCAAGGAGCTGTCTGAGGTCTAGGCGGCGACATCTTATCGAGTAGTGGGATGAGGGTTCGGCAGTAGCTCCACTAGTTCTGGATTGGGCAACAAGCTCTTACTCATTGGGGATTTGGCCGACGTGAAGATTTTAATAACCACTGCTTCGTTTCCCCGAATCCCGAAAACCCGAAATCAGGACTCCAGTCATATGCCAAATTGCTTTAGAAAAACACAATTTTCTCAGCCGTGGAGAGGCCGTTTTTCGCGTTCGAATAGTCGATCGACATAAAAAAATCCTAAGATGTCCAGTGGTGTCTTCATAATTTCATTTTGAGCTTGGTAAGGCAGTCAAAAGGCCCCCGCAAGATGAGGTTCGTTTTCAGAAATGTGGCGTTTTTACTGTGCTGAGTTATCATTTTCAAATGAGGATTCTGAGTGACTGGAGTATCATTTTGAGAAACGGTCGGAGGATGTTGTGCCTAACACATCGGAGATCATTAGACTCTTTCATTTTTCCTACAGTTGTCACATATTGGGATAATCAAATCCATCTCCGAGCCCTAATTTTCGGATTTCATATTTTCCTGTTTTGACACATGTTTGTTAAATGCAGATTTGGGAAAAATGAAAAGGGGTCTCAGGGAATTGAGAGAGATTTTTTCTTAGAATAAACATATGCACAAAAGCCTCTTTTGGTTTATACACAACTGTCGTTATTCGAGAGATACAGAGCCATAACTGCAGCCCTAGTTTTCGGCAGTTTGGCCCATTTTCTATGGCAGAAAGTTTCAAGAATTGGTTATAACTGTTGTTATCTTTTAGATTAGAGAGGATTTCAACCTCAATACATATATGAGGCATATTTGTAAAAGCAGGGGGGGGGGGTGTAGTACTCCTGAGATTGTAATCTTTTGCTTTCATGTTTAATATAAGAGTGCAGAGTCATTTTCGACCTACAACAGAGATTCTTGTGATGTTGGTTACAGGGTTTGTCTATTGCTCAGTTTTCATACTATTCCATTCACTTTTTCTTTCTGATTTGTAACATGTGTTTGTAATGGAATTCATTCGTTTTTTAGATTCTCTATTGCAGGACAGGTTATAGGTTATTTCTTGCAGAGATTTGAAGGTTCAGAATTCATCCTTTGCTAGATGCTCTGTCCCAACTATCTCTTTCCACTGATTTATGCTTGGAATTCACTCATTGCTAAGTGCTCCTTGCATTTTGATATGTTTTCTCTTTATTCGTCTACCATACTTTTTATAAATCCTTCTTTCTGTAATTAGCTTCTATCTCACCTCTGCTCCATGGATTTCCATTGCCGAAACACTCTTATTACTTGCTTGATCATTTGACTCCATGCCCAATGGACTACTTTCCGGTCCAACCCATCAACCCTAAAAACCTCAAAACTTCCTGTTACCCACAGATCTGCCCACTGTTAAGCTTATTGAATATCCTATCGTGACATATATTCGAGAGATCCCTCTCAGGTTGGAAGGGGCAGCTTCTAATCAAAAGTGGTTCGTGAAATCAAGTTTTGAATGATAACTTATTTTTTCATTTAAAATGTGCTAAGGCTTGGCTCTGTTACAACCTATAACCAACTCTTGCGACAACAGTTTCTGGCGCCGTTGCCGGGGACGGAGGAACAAAGTTATCTTCCCTCGGACATGACAAAAAGTTCAGATCTATTTCTTGATGGTGAACAAGGGATAGGCATTCAATTGGCTGTGATCATTCACCTAACGACTCCTTGGTTCGAAGACTCTACATGATTCACTGGTGACTCCAATGGTCTCAAAATGTCGAATTCGTTCACCACTCGGATTACTGCAAGGTTTTCTCCTTTGGACTTTACAAATGTTTATGGTTTTCCAAACACTGTTCTAGACATTAAAGTTTGGGAAGATGTCCTTCCTAAATTTGGAGAATATGCGGACGACAATCCCACTCAACACTTGTTTGAATTCCACACGCTCATGGATGAATTAAATATACATCATGAAGATGTCCTCATGAAACTCTTTATGTTTTTGTTGGAAAGAGATGCTAGACTCTGGTATAAATCTTTACCTCATTCCAATATTCCTTCATTGAAAGATTTTCACATATTTTTTCATTAGCATTGTAAAAGAATCTATTCAGCCGAAATACTTTTTGAAGATTGCTGTAATATAAAATTCATAAGATAAACAAATCAAACACATCTTCTTGAAGAGGAGGAAGGAATATAAAAAATTTCTCAAGTCGATGAAGTAATCAATATGCAGAAGAATTGGTTGATAAAAAAGTAGGATATGATAGCTCTTGTGATCACATTCAAGAAGAAGATATTCGACATCATGGTCAACCTGCAGAAGAGAAAGAAAACAATAGTTGCTTGATCCAGAAATTGCACAGAACACCTCCTCCTTTAACAGAAGAAGAGATAGATCTGCTCCTGAACAGTCATGTTGCAACCCCTGCTTACACAGATCTGCAACATCCACACAGTCTTGAATATCTTGTAGACTCTGTTTTGTTTCATGAAAAAGAGGTGGCTGTCATGTTTAACCATCCTAAAGAATGTTTGGTGTTCGAGAATGATTTAGATTTTGATGTAAAGGCTGCTGATGATGAAGAAGATAGTGATATTTTTCAAAATCTGTTTCAAGATCATATTGCTGATTTTTCAATGCAGAAACCTTCAGGATTTTATTCTGATTTTCCAGTATTCGATAAATATAGTGATGATGAAGAGGATTTTAAAGATTTGTTGTCTAATGAAATTTCATCAAATCCTATTTATCAACTAAGAGATGATCAGAAAAGTATGAATGCTATGGTTGAAAATAGATATGAATATGTTGTTCAAGAGTCCAATGAAGACCCTTTTAACTTTGATACATCCTCTAAAGATATTATTGTTGGAGAGGGTGATCATAATTTTTTTCATGATACACATTTTTAGACTCGGTTTTCATTTGATCATTATCAAGACAATAATGTAGGAAATGAAGAACATATCTCTTCTTCTCTCTTAAAAATTGTCAGTTTTAATAGGCCAGCATATCATAGTGATGGATTCAGATTACATGGATATGATGAAAGAGAGAAGACAGGTTCAGATCAACAGTTGATCATGCATGTTTCCCCAACAAATATTGAGCAGTCCACATTTAACATTCAGATCAGTAAAGGCAGCAAGCAACAACATTTCAGTCAGTTGGAAAAACAACAAAATGAGTTATTTCTATGTGACTTTTATGATCCGGTAGCAATTTATATGGAGTCAAAATGGGGGACTAAATTTTTTATTTCCGACTTCTTGAAGTCTAAATTTCAAAACTGTAAGTACCTGCGCCCAGGGCATGTTTTGAAATTTGCAGCTGCTCCTGTCATCCTTTTGCTCAAAGATGGAAGTATAATTAAGTTTGTTAGTCGGATACTTGCTTGGTTGATTTGGAAGTTTTTCTATACTTGAACAAAGCAGTGATATCGGTTAGAGTAGGTGATGTATATAAATAAGCTTGACTTTGAGCACTAGAGTACAACAGTGGTTTTCAATATGTTTCCGGTTTAGTTTGGAATCCAATATGGTTTTGTTTTAAAGCATTACGAATCCATAGCCCAATGAATGCATAAGCGGTTTTTTGTTTCGGAAAGGCGCAAGTTAAATGTCAGAGTTCAGAGTTTGATAAGGTTGATTTCAGGTTTCCCAATGGATGAAGGCACATGGTCTACTGTTCTTGGCGCTTTGCAAGAAATCACCATCCCTAGATGGAGCCTATGTTGTAACAAATATTAAAATTTTGGCTTTCAGTCGCTGTGGTTGGTTTAACGTGTCTTTTAATTGAATGATAACGTTGATTGCACCCCATTCTCATGATCTGAAATGTCACAACAGTATAACAGTCACAAGCCAACTCACGAACAATCCAAAGCAGGGTTCATGTGAGAATCAAAGAAATGTACCATATGTTCGAGCGTTGAGTCACAAGGAGAATGAATGGAAGCATTGGCAGTGGAATAACCGTATAAACCGAGCATTAAGCCACATGGAGAAAAAGCTCACGAGTCCGGGTTTTTTCCGTCGGGGATTTGGTCGACGTAGATATTTTAATAACTACAACCCAGATCCCCGAATTCACTAAAGTATTAAAGGATAAGCCGGGTCAAATAAAGATGAAGACAAATTAACGTTAATAAATCTCATCGCAATTTCGCGATTCGGGATTTTCCGCCTCAAGTATTATCGAAGTCCTGACACTTAAATCCACGAAAGGTTAAAGATTAATTGCTAATCATGATTAATTAAGAGATTAAAACAAATGATTATCGTCTAATTAATCCCATCGCGATTTCGCGATTCAGGATTCCTTGCATGTCGTAACTCTTGAGGACATGATACCCGAAACCCGAAGGCCCGAAAGAGTGAAATGTAAAAGGAAAAATCCATTTCGAGGATTTGGCCGACGTGAATATTTTAATAATGATTGCTTCGTTTCCCCGAATCCTGAAAACCTGAAATCGAGACTCCAGTCATATGCAAAACTACTTTAGAAAAACATAATTTTCTCAGCCGTGGAGAGGTCGTTTTTCGCGTTCGAATAGTCGATCGACATCTACAAATCCTAATATGTCCAGTGGTGTATTCATAATTTCATTTTGATCTTGGTAAGGCAGTAAAAAGTCCCCCTCAAGATGAGGTTCGTTTTCAGAAATGTGGCGTTTTTATTGTGTTGAGTCATCATTTTCAAATGAGGATTCTGAGCGACTGGAGTATCATTTTGAGAAAAGGTTGGATGATTTTGTGACATCAGGGATCATTAGCCTCTTTTAGTTTTCCTACAGGTGTCACATATTGGGATAATCGAATTCATCTCCGAGCCCTAATTTTCAGATTTCATATTTTCCTGTTTTGACACATGTTTGTTAAATGCAGATTTGGGAAAAATGAAAAGAGGTCTCAGGGAACCGAGAGAGGTTTTTGCTCAGAATAAACAGATGCACAAAAGCCTCTTTTAGTTTATACACAACTATCGCGATTCAAGAGATATAGAGCCATAATCGCAACCCTAGTTTTCGACAGTTTGGCCCATTTTCTATGGCAGAAAGTTTCAAGAATTGGTTGTAACTATTGTTATCTTTTAGATTAGAGAGGATTTCGACCTCAATACATATATGAGGCATATTTGTAAAAGCAGGGGGGGGGAATAGTACTTCTGGGACTGTAATATTTAGCTTTCATGTTTAATATAAGAGTGCAGAGTTATTTTCAACCTACACCAGAGATTCTTGTGATGTTGGTTACATGGTTTGTCTATTGCTCAGTTTTGATACTATTCCATTCACGTTTTCTTCCTGATTTGTAACATGTGTTTGTAATGGAATTCATCCATTTGTTAGATGCTCTATTGCAAGACGCTTTATAGGTTATTTCTTGCAGAGATCTGAATGTTTAGAATTCATCCTTTGCTAGATGCTCTGTCCCAACTATCTCTTTCCATTGATTTATGCTTGAAATTCACTCATTGCTAAGTGCTCCTTGCATTTTGATATGTTTTCTCTTTATTCTGCTGCCATACTTTTTATAAATCCTTCCCTTTGTAATCAACTTCTATCTCGCCTTTGCTCCATGGATTTCCATTGCCGAAACACTCTTATTACTTGCTTGATCATTTGACTCCATGCCCAATGGACTACTTTACGGTCCAACCCATCAACCCTAAAAACCTCAAAACTTCCTGTTACCCAAAGATCTGCCCACTATTAAGCTTATTGAATATCCTATCATGACATATATTCGAGAGATCCCTCTCGGGTTGGAAGGGGCAACTTCTAATCAAAAGTGGTTCGTGGTTATCTCATAATTTACTTGCACGCAACCCAAATCAAGTTTTGAATGATACATTATTTTTTCATTTAAAATGTGCTAAGGCTTGGCTCTGTTACATCCTAGAACCAACTCTTGCGACAACAGATTTCATCACCGGATTACCAAAATTTGACGAGACAAAATGATGCCATCATGGTAGTGTTGGAAAAGTTGAGCAAGTCCGCTCATTTCATTCCCGTCAAATCGACTTGTAAGGCAATATATATTGCCAACATCTTCATGAAGGAGATATTCAGACTGCATAGCATGTCTATGGAGATTGTATCTGACAGAGACACAAAATTCACTTCAAGATTTTGGAAATCCTTGATGGCTGGTTTTGAGACTAAATTGTTGTTTGGCACAGCCTATCACCCTCAAACTGATGGACAGACAGAAAGAGTAAACCAAATATTAGAAGACATGCTAAGAATGCATGTAATGCATCAACCTAAGAAGTGGGAAGACTACCTGCCACTCGTAGAAATTTCCTACAACAACGGTTATCCAGAATCACTGAAGATGAGCCCTTTCGAAGCCCTCTATGGTAGACAGTGCAAGACCCCAGTCAGCTGGAGTAATCTAGTGGATAGAATTACAATCGGACCCGACATGCTGAAAGAAATGGAACAATAAGTGATTAAGATAAAGCAAAATCTGAAAATCGCTCAAGATAGACATAAAAGTTACGTCGACAAAAAGAGAACTCCCAGAGAGTTCAAGACAGGAGACCATGTCTATCTCAGAGTTAGGCCCATGAAGAGTTCCCTGAGAATGGGAGCTTGTTCCAATCTGGCACCTCGGTATTGTGGACCCTTTGAAGTCTTAGATAGAGTGGGACCTATAGCCTATAGGATAAAACTCCCTCCCACAGTAAAGGCACATAATGTTTTCCATGTTTCATTATTGAAGAAATATGTACATGATTCTAATCATATAATTGACTGGTCTATGATCCAGGTGGAGCCAGAGGGAGAATTCCTGCCAGAACCTCAATGCATACTAGACAGGAAGGAAACCCCACTCAGGAACTGAACCATTGCACAGGTCAAGGTGCAGTGGAAACACTTTGGCCCATATGAGGCTACGTGGGAAATGGAGGATGCCATGAGACATGCATATCCATTATTATTCACTTCTGTATATGTAGAACATGTTGGCAGATAGAACATTGAGGATGATGTTCCTTTAAGGGGGAGGGAATTGTAACACCCTGTTTCCCTCAGTTTGTAAATATAACTATAATGGCCAAGAGACTATGCCAAAATCAATATGTGTGAATTTTTGATTCGATGGACCTTTGTATAAAAGGTCAATGAATGCAAATTCTGTTATTTAATATAAAATGGATAAGTTTTGCATGAATGCTGGAAGGGGGGGGGGTGTACTAAGAAAGGACACGAATTCTATGAAAAGAGATGGTGAAGGGGACCATGAATGGTTGCATTAACCTTCACCAAACCAATACCTTACTGGATTTAATTGCTCAGGCCCAGAACATTCCTTTGACCCATAAATGAATTACAGTTAGGTTAGTAGGTGGGAAGACCTCCTCAAGAGTTAATGAGGGGATGGGGAAGATCACCGATATGTAAGGCTTCTAGACCTGACCACGGGCTGGGAATTCGATCCACACAGAACCTTGCCGAAGGAGGCAAGAAAGGAAGGTGTGGTGGGCAGAGGAAGACTTGCGAAGAGTGCATATACGAGAGGTGAATCTCTCAGGTTCAAGGAAGAACTGAGAAATAAGCGTTCTGGTCATAGTAAATGGATGAGAAGGTTATGATACAAGCTGATAAACGAGGGCGATCTTCCTTTCTTGGTATCGTGTAAACCATTGCCAAGATCCTGTAGGAGGAGGAGAGTAACCTTCACCCCTACTGTTGCTGAGCCATAAGAAAAGATTATGTTGCAGAGCATCATGGTCTAGCTCGAGGGTGGCTAGTGTTAAATCCGTATGGAGTGACTGAGAAAATGGTTGGGTGGAAATGAACACCCCCTTCAACAGTCGCCTCACTCTATCTGGTTCTGATAATTATTTTCCCTATTTTATGTGTTGAACTGGAATAATGGATGAATGCCTGGATTTATACATATGTGTATTTATAAATGTTTTGTGTGTGGAATGTTTATGGTATGTACATGCCTCCTCCTTGTAAACTTACACTTTCGACCAATAGTCCGTATGCCTAGCTTAGCTCCTGAGGATTCCTGGGACATGAGCTTGTAAGGTGGTCGAGATAGGAGATATTGTGATGACCTGAACCTGTCCATCAGAAGAGGATTCCTTTTCCAGACCCAAGTCCTTAACCATTTCATGGTAAAATCTCAGGAAGGATAGCGAAAGTGGAAGCCTTAAAACGGGAGGTCCCTTCGTTTGGAAGACCAACGGACGAGATCCGTTCAAAAGGACCCATATGACCAATACCTAGGAACCTTGGGCTAAGCCTAAGGAATATATGCTCCCTTGGCTTTGAAGCTCTGGATGTCCGAGACTTCGGAGTATGACCGACCTTACCAACCTTATGCGGTCTGAAGGTAACAGGGAGACTCAGTTTCCCGTAAGATTGACCGACGATAGGCGGTTCCCCAGGTGGTTGGGTGAACCTATCTCGCCAACTAAACCGGGATCCGAAACCCCGAAGGCTGGAGCCGCGAAGGACCCATAATTGTAGATCATGGGATCCTTTCCCAGTCGTCGATATATCGGGGACACATGGTGCTAACCCCTTTAATTCGAAGATCCGATGCTTCGGGGGGTAAGAGGAGTTTGCATAGCAACACTCTCGAACGCCGAATCGACGAGGTAACCAGAGACGTAGGTCTATAAGTCTACGTGATTGGATCTCGACCGTGAGATCTGAGGAATGTAGAAGCCTGTCAGCCCAGGGTGACGAGGTGCAATGATGCCACCCAGGGTGACATGTACCCCAACTTGACGTTCCACGTGTCACCCGAATTCGTGTGTATCACGTACCCTATGGGTCCTTTGGAATGTAACACGTGTCACCATGATGACCCCTCCTACATGTCAGTTATTGATATGTGTCTGCCTAGCCAGCGTGGTTGGTGAAGTGACCAGGACTCCGAGAGTCCGAGACTTCGAGACTCTGGAGGGTCTGGGATGTAGTATGATAGAGAGACTGAACGACCTGGAGGCCGAAGCCACGTGGTGGGATTACGAGACTTCGAAAGTTCAAAACTCTGGGTGGTCTTGTGCGTAGATAGTAAAGAGGCATCAAGCAGCGGAATGCCGAATTCCTCCACAACTGATATAGGAGAAAGAGAACAAGTCCAACCATGGGATTAGACGGTGGATGGTCTTCCACCATGGAGGAAGGAACCTTGAAATAACACATGTGAGGTGGATCCACGTGGGCGCCATGTGGCCCTCAACCAATGAATGCCCAAAGAACATCAAAAAGGTATATCCACTGGTTCTGAGCTCGGGTTTGAGCATGGAGACCGTGGTTAGAAAAATCTGGACGAGTAGAGTGTGGTAGAAACCCCGAATGAAGGATTTGGTCATTTAAGGAGAACAAAACTTTGATGCTCCATCTCGAGGAAAGTCACTCAGGGGTCAGGTGTGTTACACATTGAGTATTGTGATGAAATTACTAATGATGTCATTTAGCAACATAGAGTTGGGAATATTGGTGATAATCAATGGAGACTAAGAGGACATAAAGTTGGTTGAAGGTTTGACATTGAAAATGCATGTTTCACTTGGTATTTGAAAAAGATGTTTCTTTAGCAAACAACATTGATTTCGTTACACAATGGATGGTGACCATAGAGTTGAGAAATTATTAGAGATAGTTCAATTTTACATTTGTAGACTAATGCAATACTTGTCAGATAGTGGAATAGGTTATTTTAAAACTTTCAATGATGATTTTTTTTAAAAAGAAAATCATTTGTTTATTTTTTGAAAGAGAACTTCAAAACAATGTAGTATTTTAAATTGTTTTAAACCTTAATGGAGAAGAAGATGGGGAATAGGTTACATAAGTTGAGGTGTGATAATAGCGGTGAGAATGCCTCAAATGCATTTAAGGAATTTTGTGAGTACCATGGCATCAAACATGAATTCACAATTCCCTATGCTTGATAGTAGATTGTAGTTATAGACATGAAGATTAATATATTGATGACAAGCACAAGGTTTGGGTGGAAATAATCACCACAACAACAGATATTTAATATAGTGACCCACAATAAGATTGAAGTCAAAACTCCTTATGAAGGATGGTGTGGGAGGAATCCAAACATTCAACACTTGAAGGTGCATAGCCCTCTTGTTTGTGTACATGGGTCTATTAAACCAAGGTTTAGTGCATTAACATCAACATTAAGACCTAAGTATCCAGTGCCAAGTACCTACATGGAAGATGGTTCAAATGTCTCAAACCTCGTAACTTATGATTTGATACAAGTTTCAATCATTAGGATAGGTTTACAAGGTGATAACCAATACAATTCTCATGAAATTGACTTACATCCATAATTTAGATTTAAGTTAGGACCTTTTCTAAACAACCATTTTGAGGAGCTAAGGAAAGCATCATATAAACAATATGTATTCAAGGATAGTGTTTGTACCTTTGTGTTAAATCAATGATGGATTATAAAATAAATCCATGTTTTATACTCTATCTTGATTGTGAAGTTTAATTGAACCAAAAAATACTTTTAAGGTTAAGTTTTTAGTAGCATAAATTGATGCAACACAACATTGTTAAGCCCACAATGATTTCGTAGTTCCAATAATTGACCTGACATAAATGTCATGTGATGGTAAATTCAACCCATATTTTATACTTTATCTTGAATGTGAAGTCTATGTGGAATGAAAAATACTTTTAAATACTTTTAAGGTTAAGCTTTTAGTATTTTAAATTGATGGAGCACATATTTCCGTGCGCCTTTGTCCATCAATTTATTATTGAAATATACAACTTTATCATGGATATTAGTCCCATTATACAAGATTAAAATTATATTTCAATATACATTGGCTTAAACAATTTTCTAACTAAGAATGAATAACGTTCAAAGAAATTAGATAACTAGCTAAAAGTTAATACTACTTTCATCAAGTCAGTTTTTTTTTTAAAGTGATCCAAACATATCAACCATCATTGTTGAATGATTTGATTTCTACTGATTGAGTTAGAGCATTAGTTGCTCTCTATATATATATTTTAAAAGCTAATGTATATTTTAGTTGGAATTCTAATTAATTTTAAATGCTAATGCATATTTTAGCTAGATCATCATTTAGTAGATTATTTAATTGGAAATTTTATTCTCCTACCAAATAAAAAAAATTGTTATTTTAAAATTTATAGTTATAATGTAATTAAATTTTATAACGTTTTTTATAAAGATAAATTATTTTACTCATTTGTTATTTTAAAATTTATAGTTATAGTGTAATTAAATTTTATAACGTTTTTCATAAAATAAATTATTTTACTTATTAATTGAGATAATTAAATTAATGTATTAATTGAAAATATTAATTACTTAAAAATTATTTATTTAGTGTTATTTTTTTAATTAAAATATATTTAAGCTTCAAATGAGAACTTGGTATTAAAAATTTAATAATATAAATTAAAAATAATTGTTTATTTAATAAAAATAAATTAATAAATATGATTAAATTGTTATGAAATAAATTAAAAGTTTTTACTAATGGAGTGCATAAAAACTGTAAATTTTATTAAATCCAAAATTAGATAACATTGATAATTTATTAACATAGTTATTAATGATGTAATTGAGATTAGTATTTTTTTCCTTTTGCTAAGGGAAACATACAATAAAACATTAAAATTCAATTGTTTCTTAATGGAAAAAGTTGATAAGAAATGCTAATTAATTATCAAATTTTATATAATAACATTATAAGAATATTTATTTTGTATTTATTCATCTTTATTTTAATGAGTAAGATAATTAAATGAGATGTTCCCGAGGTGTAGGACAGTCGGTGACGGAGTGTGTTGTTAAGCCACTCCGTGATGTTAAAGTCACCTGTTCGAAACCTGCGGGGACAAAAAATCCAACCATGTTAAGGGTTGGTGTGGCTCAGGCCGCCGGGTGCGATCCCCGGGTGATTTTGACGGCTTAGATGCCCCTGAGTCGCGGTTTCTCAAGCCACAGGTTAATCGCAGGTCCTGCACAAATTAACAAACAAACAAAAAAGATAATTAAATGAGATATTCAAAAAATTAAATATATTTAATTCATTTTATTTGTCTTTTATTTTTTTTATTTTGTTTATCAAAAATAATAGATATTTTTTCTTTTATTATTTAAAAACTCTTTTGTATTCAACTAAAATAATTTTAAAATCTTGTAAAAGTTCTTGCCAAAAAAATACATTGAACATTTCTTAAATTAATTTAGAAATTATTAATTTTTTCTTCATTATGATCATCCACAATTGTTTTTTTGTTTAAGACCTCTAATTGCTTAGGCATCACCATGTAAAGTAATTCCATTAGTCATTGGACTAGTTAAGAATGAGAAAGATTTAAAAGTGAATATGAATATAATAAAAGTGAATTTGTATTTCTTTAAATTTTGTTCTTTTGAAGGCATAAATATAAATACAACTTGGAAATGGAAAAATATTTTCATATTAAACTAGTATATTAATAATTTGCTTTAATACAATTAATAACTATGCATGATTATCTTTTGATAATTTCTCCTAAATTTTAATTTATTATTTTTTTCTAAAATAGTGAACTACTAATTGAAAAAAATATATATTAATATAAATTTTATTTTTACCTATGTATTTATTTGCAATTGAATAAATTTGGAACTCTTTATCATTAAATAAACTTTCAGATTTTAAAATCATAATCATTTTTTCTCTTTAATTTTAAATTAGTTGAATTTTAAATTAGTTGAATATTAAATTTGATAACAAGTAAATATTTTTTTTCTCTTTAATTCACTTTAATTCATTAATTCATAGGCTTCTAATTCATAATTATATTATTATATTATATCTTTAATAGATAATTTTTTCTCTTTAATTCTAAATTAGTTGAATATTAAATTTGATAACAAGTAAATATTTTTTTTCTCTTTAATTCATTAATTCATAGGCTTCTAGTTCATAATTATATTATTATATGGCTCAAACATATCTACTCATGCCTCAAATTATACTTCACCATCAATTAAATAATTCTTAGTGATGTAAAGACAATCTAGATTTCAATAAAAAAACATTCTAGGAAAAATATTGAATGATTTATGTCATAAGAAAAGAAGTAAGGGATTTTGTGCAATTTTAGCATTCTCATGGGAAAAACCATTGGGAATTCACATGGAATGAAGGTGGAATGACTAAATCAAGATGAGTAACCCAAAGAAAAAAAATATGGATAGAGCCGACAACATCCCAAAATATTATTCATGGACCCATTGACAAAGGACAAGGAAGATGGAGAAGGGGAAAGCTTCTAGGACCCTAAAGCTATAAAAGTTACAAGCTCATAGAGTGATGGTAGAGCTCAAGAACATAACCCAATAGATTTACATTTATTTTGAAGGATGGTGGAGTTAAGGAGAGAAATAAGAAAATAGGTTGGAAGGACTTTACAAAACCCATGCAATTCAAGACTTAGGAAGGATTGAGTTGAAAAACAATTCCATAAGGAAACAGACTTGGAGTAAGGGAATATGAAAGGGGACAAAAATTGGAATGAGTGTGTTAGGATTTTTTTGGAGGATCTCAAAGTGTTAACTCACCAAGCCAAACAACTAGAAGAAGTTGTTGCATAGGATAAATGAGATTTATTGAGGTTGATGGATATCATCAGGAAAATACCCAAGAAGCAAAAAGAAGAGACTAAACAACATTGAAAGCCCTCAAGAAAAGGAAATTGGTAATAACCACAAAATGAACATTCTACTCAATTACTACTATGATAAACCAAAATATATTTAAGAATTACCAAATGGCTCAAAGTTATAAACCAAGTAGCTCTAGAGAAGTTCATGCTAAATTCCTTAACTAAGTTTATGTTTTTTCTATAGAATCACTTTTACCTATGCATGTTTTCCTTCTACTTTTACTTTTTTTCTCCACTTGGTATAAGTAATAAGGCCTCTAAGGTCAATAGTATTCTAAAAAAATATTATCAAAATTACATGCTTTAGACTATCAAAGGTTATTAGCTCTTATTTTTATTTAAGTATGATGTGGATGTTGTCTCCATTTTGTTATTTATGCCGAGAAATAGAAACTAGAACAATCTTCATCATACTATTAGAATAGAGAGACATTTCCCTCAACATTATGTATCGTGTAATGTTTCCACAATAAATATAAAAACTTCTTATCTTTAAAAAAAAAAAAAAGATTGAAAGAATATCATCTTTAAGTTCCAAATAATAAGCCATAAGAAGCATGTCCACACTAAATTCCTTAATTTATAAATCCACTTTGTAATCGAGTTGAAGCCACTTGAGTGGACCAAATCGTTTCATTTCTAATCATGAATCCTTGTAAACCAAGCTTCAATATGTATTCAATTTTAATTTGAAACTTAAATATTAATAAACATACAATATGTCATATTTCATTTTATTAGGAACTTAAACATTAATAAACATACAATATGTCATATTTCATTTTATTAGGGGTTTCAATCATTTTAAGGTGAAATATTAAAATTTAAAATTATTATTGTTATTTAAAAAAAAAATAGTTTTTTTTGTTTTTGTTTTTGAGAGAATTGGTGCGATAATGAACTACAATCCCTTGACATTTAATTTAGAACTTAATATTGTTTAACTAAAAGATTATCTAATGATTCTCATAAAGTGTTATTGTTTTCTACATTTGTAAAGATAAGTATAGTTGGTTTTATTTGTTTCTAAATTGTTAAAAAAAAAAAACTCACTACTTTTATGATTATCAACTATTTCAAAATTCATGAATTTCAAAAACTTCTTAAAATTTGTTATTCTATGTATTTTTATATTACAATAGTATTCTCGTTAAAATGAAAAGTTTATAGTGGTGTTCAACAACAAAAAAAAAGTATGCATAAAATAAAGTTTCAAAAAAATTCAAATTGGTTATGTATTATTGTTAGCTTTTGGGGTTATTCCGAATTTTTTTTCATCTTGTTAGGAGAGTGCTATGTCTCTTATTCCCTTGGTGATGATTCATGGACATATGGAAGGATAAGTTTGGGTGGATGCTTAACTTTGGTTAGTGCTAGTATGATGTTCTTACCTAGGAGGTTGATGCCCTAGTCAACTTCTTGATGAACTCATTGGGTGCACACAATGAGGGAGTCACTTGCTTAAATAGGAGAGGTACCTACCTAGGAGTAACACTAGGAACTTGGTGGAGGACACAAAGGTTTACACATGTTTTGAACGGGCGCAAAGTCCTGTACATGGGTAGGAACCTTTGTGAGAGTGTTCCCATAACCTTCACTCTTCAATTCCAAACTAGTTCCCAATCTGAACAGAAATTCAACTTTAAATGATCGATGTTTGTTCTTCCTACTTAAATGTTTGAAAAAAATCTTATCCTAAAGTCAAACTTGAAACCCATGAGACATAATATTTTTAGAACTTGATGTTTTCACATAGTGGAAGTTTGAAAACATGGCTCTATCCACTGGTTCTATATCTTTATCATTAATAAGGAGAATTCCATGATTTATTTCTTGAGGAGGCCCATTGGTTCTAAGGGTTAAAGCCTAGGCTCTAATACCATGTGTAATTCTCAATATTAAAATCTAATGGTTACAACAATGCACAATTCTGCATAGAATAAGACAATATACTTTAACAACTACCAACTAGATCAAAGAAAGACATTACATCAATTAATCATGAAATGTTGGATTTAAATAATAGATACAAACACAATTAGGCATACCTGTAATTCCATGAAAACTTCACTTAAAATTTGGCGATGAAGGGAGCAATGAGCTTCAGCTGTGTGCTCCTGCCAAGAGCAACCATCTGGTCAACTGAGTGTTGGGGATGATTATCCTCCCAACCAAACACTAAGTCATTGCAATTGAATTCCCATTGATCCCTCAATCAACTACCTATGCTAGCTTCTATTCATTCCATATCAAGATTTCCCAAGCAANATATATATATATATATATATATATATATATATATTGTTTGCTAGTGTGTTTGTGACCTGCGGGACTAGCCTATGGCTAAGAAACCATGACCGAGGGGCATCTAAGTCGTCACAATCACTTGGGGAATGCACCCAGCCCTGGCCACACCAAACCTTAGCTGGCTATATTTTAGGTGTCTCCTCCCGACGAGATTCAAACCTAAGTCTCCATGCAGAACGAGGCCCATCGAAACGAATCGCGTTAACGAGATTTTGACCCAAGAAAAAGATATATTACCACCTTCTCCACATTCATTAAAGAGTTATTCTTCATATCCATTCATGCAAAAAAAAAACTCCATGCATATGTTCCACTTATCATAAAAAAAAATTAACTTTTAATCATGCAACTTTTAACCTTTCTTTATTTAGTTTTCACTTAATTCCATTTTAGTAGTTTCTCTCATTTTTTTTTTTTTCTTATAATAAATTAGTTATTATTATTAGTTATTTCTATCATTATTATTAGTTTTATTATTTTAAGACCACTTATGTATTTTCCTCATCAAGTATAAGATTAATTCAAAATACGTGGAATTACATACCAACGATGCAAATGTATGTTTGTATAAGGTCATAGTACAAGAAGCATGAAGTTTCCTACAAATCTTCAAGCCGACCTTCAATCTAGATTATTTTGATCTCCAATGGTGTCCAACACGTGTACCAACATTTCCCTCGACAATTATGTATGTGCAACACCATAATGAACACTTAAAAGGTAGAAAGAAGAGATGCATGATGAATTTCTCAACTCCTCAAGACGTTCAACCTCCATTTTTAACGCCTTCTATGTATAGAATTGGCTTATTCGATAGAAGTGGCTCATTCAAGGCATGAGACAATATCAATATTCCTCAGTTGAGGCAAACCATATGCACAGATTCTATATGGTTGGTTGCGGAAGGTGGAGGCATATTTCTTCATCAATAATTTCTCTAATGATGAAAATATACATTCTCCACTGTCAAACTCACATAGACTGTACCAAGTTAGTGATAATAGATTGTATGAGGACCAAGAAACATGTATTCAAACATCAAGCAAGTTTGCAGAGTTCATACATACTAACTTTTATCATTTGAAATATGATGATGACCAATATATGAAAATACAACGCACCAACACAAGATTTGAATGATTCAAGACAATACTAATGATATTCACTACTTGATGGAGAGTCTAAATATTTAGGAAACAAAGATCAATAAGATCCTCGAGTTCTGCAGTAAATTTCAACATTATATTCAAGTAGAGATGGAATTCCTTTTTATTAATTCACTTGGGGATGCTTATCACTTTGCTTCTAAGGTTACAGATATGTGTTTTGCCAAAAATCAAACCAAGGATGCACTTAATTAGTAGCCCAAGAAAGATGGTAATGCCAATACACCCATGAACCAAGGAACACAATTCTTAGTGAAATGCTAGCAAACCTATACAAGATGAAAAAGACACCCAATAGAAGGATTGACACTTTGACTACTTTTAACATAAAAAGTAGTAGAATAAGCACTAAGAGATGGTGCACACTTGATAATTCCAAAATACACTCCAGTGAAGAATGGTGTGCATAAACGACTTTGTTAACAAATGGGACAAATCAATATCAAGTGCAAGACAATGGGAAGTGGATTGATGATTCAAAACTAGAGACCTCAAACTATGTAGTCATCGATGCAAAAGCCAAACACATTGATGCACCAACTTACCATGAAGAACACATTGATGCATCAACTCACCCTGAAGATCCAAATGAAGAGGAATGCCTCTTCTATTCTAAGTTGCGAGTAAACAATCAATCTCTTTGTCATACCCTCAATGGAAGGTAGAAGAAACTTATTGTAGCAAATATAGTCAAAATACTTAATTGCAACATTACATAAATAACCATATACTATAGGATGGTTGCACTTAGGAAAAAAGTGTGTCAAACAACAATTCAAGTTTCGATGATCACTCCTTGTCATACCCTAGACAATGGTAGGAAGGCAAAACTTATTGTAGCAAATATAGTCAAAATACTTAATTGCAACATTGCATCAAAAGCCATACACCATAGGATGGTTGCACTAAGGAAAAGAGAGTGTCATGCAACAACACAAGTTTCAATGTTCAATCAAGCCTTTCAAGGTTAAGGTGGCATGTGATGTTGTGCCTTCAGATAACTGTGGTGTTCTTAGAAATGCTTTCTTGTGGGAGCAACATGTTATTTAAAAATCGTTTCCACAAAGCATATCCTCAACATTGGTGATCATTTATATCAAATTCTAAAGGTAAAACCCAAATGCTAAAGAGTCCCTCATCTTGCAAAATCAATGTTGAAAACTCACCAATCATTTGTTGAATATATGCCCACAAGTTGAGCACAAAACTATGGCACAAACACAATGCAATGCCGCAACGAAGACAATGCAATGTACATAAATATATAGTGCATAATAATAATATATTAAATAAACCCAAGGGTCATAACTCTTCACCCTTGTGACTAGTGAATGCATATTTATATCATCACAAGAACTCTTGTAAACCACCACTCATATTATATATATATATATATATATATATATATAAGACCCTTTATGCATTGCCTTCTCCTCTCATATTTGGATTGGAAGTTTTATGGTTGACTAACATATAGTTCATAACAATATCAAAACCCAACTTGGACCAATATTCATGGGATCACTGGCATTGGCATTGGCATTTGATCAAATAAATAAATAAATAAATAAATCCATTGGCTTGTGGTCCTTTGTTTTTACAGAAATAAATAACATATTGTGGAACAAATCAGAAATAACCAATTAAGAAGAACATTCCACTACCAACAAATTTAATTGTGGAAGAATCAATAAAGTTGTGAAGAAAAAAATAACTAAATCACTTGTTTGGACACTCTCATGAAAGAAATTTTGTGGATGCAGAAGTATCATTAGTAAATACACATAGAAGTCAGAGTGCCCGATGAAAACATCCATTGCACAACTTTACAAAAGACAAAATTAACACTTATAGTAATTGGAATACCATAGGCTACTTATTGAACACACATCTAAGCTGTCATGGAAGTTTATTTATTCTTTGTGGATTGCTTCAGTAGTTTCAAAAGTCATTCACTCCATCACGTCTACCCATTGATCATGCTATCATTACTCTTAACACACACCAATATTCATTCACTCCATCACGTCTACCCATTGATCATGCTATCATTACTCTTAACACACACGAATATTCAAGACACTAAAATGTATTCAAAATAGATAAAATAAGAGCCACCACAAATAACTATTGCATGCCAAAAAAGTCACATGCATTTTTGGTGAATTTGGTTGCCACCACTTGCATAAATCAAACTACTGAGGCCAAAATAGTCACATGCATTTTTGGTGAATTTGGTTGCCACCACTTGCATAAATCAAACTATTGATTACATACAATATTGAAGGCATATTTGTTGCGTACCATTTTATCAATTTTATTGCAAAAAGGGTTCATGGTCAATTATTGAAATAAAGGTAAAGAGGACATTAACCATTGGAAATAGTCCACATGTCACCCCAAACATCATGGAAAAATAAATAATTAATAGCTATTAAAGTTTAATTATGTCCAAGGCGTGTTTTAAGGGAGAAAAACCAGTCCAAACCTTTATCGTTTGAAACTGCTAGTTTTTCAAAACCGTTTTCCATCTATCTTCCTCTATGTGTCACTTCAACAACTTCTTATTTTCCACATGGTCTATTGGTATTCCTTCTTCTAGACAATTTAGGGTAAGTCCTCACATCACACTTGTCGACCTACATCATTTTCATGCTCATCCTTGCCTTATTTGTTATTGTTAGGTGGACGCAGGGTTGCTACTCTCTACAACATGAATTTTGTCGATATTATTGTGTGGTAGGATTGCATGACCTCATGCATAGTTCACTTCACTGCCATATGCAATATCGTGTTTGAACCAAATAAAGTGCCTACAATTATTTCTAATTATATTTAATTGGCTTTTTCTTGGTATTTCTCTGGCAGAACCAACATTTTACAGGGAAGTCAATGAGCCACAGACTCTATATGTCATTGTTAAACTCACTTAATACAATCAATCGATTACTCCTCTAATAAGTATTTCAATGAGAAATATCATAGCTCAAATAACATTTTTGCGGAAAATAATCAAGTTTTAAAGGCTTCCCCGTTCTAGTAAAATAGTCAGATACACATGCTCTCCTAGAAAATAGAGGATGTGTTATTTCACTATACATGCTCTCTTAGAAAAAAAAGGATGTGTTATTTCATTGAAGATTTTTATGAATATGAAATTATCAATGCCATCTTTCCCATAGATTTCCCCAAAGAACACTTTGTAGTGTTGATTGAGAACACGCAACATCGATTTATAATTCCTACAACGTATTTGAATAACCCTCTTTTCCAACAATGGTTGGAAAAATCCAAAGAAGAGTATGGATTCCATCACCACATGTGAGTCACCATTCCATGTGAGATTGTGGCTTTTTTATACTTAGCATTGTTTAAGGAAAGAAGGGTTCCACCATAACAAATATCAAATATGGTATTTCACAAAACAATGGAGTTGATATAACCATAAATGACATTGATTTCTAACACCACCACTTGTAACTCTATTGCAAATGGATTAAGAAACCAATGATGAAAAATAATGCATATCAAATGATTCTTTTAGAGAATGTTATAATTTCTTTTCGTTTGGGTATATATTAATCTACTATAATACGTGTTGCGTAAAATATATCCACTTTGTAAATATTTTTATATTCTTATTTTTCCACCATTAACAATGTCGTTTTTTCCCTATGAATTGCAATGGTGAAGAGTTTTAATCAATCTCTTTTATTAAATTTATATAATATATTATATAATTAAGAAGTATTTAGATTTTATTTTAAAATATTAGTTATTCAGGTTAAATATATTAATTTATAAAAAAACAATATTTTTTTTTTTTAAAGTTCATTTTAATTTCTAATTACATTGAGAAGATTTTTTTTATTAATTTTGTTTTTAAACAACTTTTTAATTTATCTTAAATATAATTACACATTGTGTTATAAAAAGGTGTTGCAAAATATATCTTCCCACAAAATGATTGACTCATAATTCTTTAGATCTCAAAATTTCCATGTAAGCTCTACATTGTAACAATATTGTTATTAAGTTAACTTATTCCATCGGAATCTTCTCAACTTTGTACTTTCATGTTATAGGCGTGGAATCTTTTGGAAGCATCCTCATTTTCTAAATCTAAATTTGGCATATTATAGGCGTGTAATCTTTTGGAAAGATCCTCATTTTTTAAATCTAAATTTGGCATGGCAATTTTAAGCATAAGATGTCTTTGGGCATTCTTTTGGTTTGATGTCCCTTTATTAAGATATGAAGCAATGTTTTACAAAGTTTAATCTTGATGGTAAAATTGAAATGGTATCTAACATTTGAATATATGGCTATGTTTATTAAGTTGGTTTTTTTTTTTTTTTCGATTGTATTTGGTTGAAACATGAAAATGGTTAGGGATGTTGGTATTTGACTCCAAAAAAAAGGGTTGTTAATCCAATGGATAGTCATATGCATCTCAACAAACAACTCTTGGAGAAGTTTTGTTAGATATATGATATAATGATCTATGGATAAATAATGTAGTGTACTTAACTCAAAAACCTCCTAGCAATCTCATAAAATACAATGTAAAACCCATGAACACAGGAGAAAATAGAGATAAACTCTAAGAACTATCTCTTTGATACTAAAAAATAAAGAGCTAAGTTCACTTGCCTGTTCAAGGGGGAAACCTCCAAGAGAAACTCTCCAAATACAATAACAATTATTGACAAAACATTACATAACCTTCTACTCAATATATAACTATCCATAGAGAACCTTAACTACTTACGGACCCACTCATAATGAGAGTCGACTAACTAATTTGGGCCTTATTTATAAAATTACCCTTTTACAATGAATGACTATTAACCAAAGTCTATTGAATGGCCCTTATTTAAGGAAGATGGCCTCATACACTAATAAAGTATCTAAGTAAGGGGGTATCAGAAGCAACATTGTCCTCAAAGCTGAAGGTTGGGAAATTGTTGTAGAATCGTTGCCGGTTCCTATGTAGCATCTTCTGGTTGCATACATTTTCACTGGATCAATACTTCCCTGATTGTGCACTAGTGCAACTGATTCTCTCTAGTATCCAATACTTCTTTTGGTTGGAGCAAAATGGAACCTTCTTCATCAAGTTCTGGTAGGTTTCTCTGCACTTTGCAATTTGATCCCACAACTTTATTCAAACATGACACATGAAAGACTGGATGAACCTTGGAGTAGGATGGGAGAGCCAACTTGTAGGAAACTTGACCAATGTGTTGTATGATCTGATAAGGACCATAAAACTTAGGAGCTATCTTTTGGTGAATTTTATCTTTGAGTGATGTTTATTATAAGATTGTAGGGGAAGAAACACTTGATCCCCTTTGACAAAAGAACGTTCGGATCTATGTTGATCAACTTGTTGTTTCATTCGATTTTGCTCCATGACCAAGTTGTCCTTGAGGATACAAATAATGACTTATCTGGTGTGAAGTGTTCTATATACTGCATGAACCTTGGAGGTTCCCGGTACATAGGATGCCCTTGACAATGGTTTTTGGCCAAAAACAACTTCATATGGAGTCATTCTGGTAGCTCCATGATAATTGGTATTGTACCACCATTAAGTAAGGGAAAGCCATTGTGCCCATAGGTATGTATTTTTAGAAGCAAAGTATCTCAAATAAGTTTCTAAGCACTTGTTGACCACTTATGTTTGACCATCAATTTGAGAATGATATGCAATGCTCATATTCAACTATGTAACTTGAAGTTTAAATATCTCTTGATAGAATTTGCTGGTGAATGTGGGGTCCTGATCCAAGACAACGGAAGTGGGCATACCATGTAGCTTAAATATCTGATCCATGAAGGCCTGAGAAACTGAGAAAGGAGTGAAAGGATGAGCTAGGACACAAAAATGAGTATCTTTTGAAATATGGTCAACCACCACCATGATGATTGATTTGTTGTCTTCTTTTGGGAGTCCCACGATAAAATCCATTGAAATTTCTATCTAGATTTGTGTTGGGATTGATATAGGTTTCAATTGTTGGGTAGGTGTTATATTCTTTTCATGTGTGTGTGTGTGTTGGGGGGGGGGGGATTTCCCCATCCTGGTAACATGCAGTGTTCGGCTCTGGGGTAGTGCCCCGATTTATTTTTTGGGCGATTTTTTCTATTTTTTCTATTTTCGCTATTTTTAGCGATTTTCTAAATTAATCCTAGATTAAGGGATTAAGGTTTTTGTAGCTACTGAACACCCAAAATATTGTGTATATATTGTATTGCGAATGGAGAAATTAATACAATGAAGATTTGAGAGGTGCGACACCAAGGAAGACTGGTTTTCTCCCGATTAAGTGTTTCCAATGTAAATGTATGTGTACTATGTGTATGAGCCATTGATTACTTTATGTTTTTCTTAAGAATATGTATGCATTGCTTTACTTAATAGTTTTAAACTTACATGTGGTATCATAACACATTTTTTTCTTCAGGGGGACGCCTTTGTTGCTGAGGGTTTGGCTCAATCTTGATAGATCGAGTTTATCTTGGGTCTGTGATAAACCTGGGTTCAGTGGGAGCTTTGCAGAGGTGATTTGTGTAGTGAAAGATAATGGCAAGCGGTTCTAGAATCGAGATTGAGAAGTTCAAAGGGAAAAACTTTTGAGATATGGAAGCTTAAGATGGAGGAACTTCTTGTAGATAAAGAACAATAGATTGCTGTGGATCCTGGTACATGACCTACTGGTACACAAACTACTAGTACTCAATCTACTGGTATGTCGAAAGAAGATTGTGAGAATCTGGATCAAAGAGCAAGGAGTACGATTCGACTTTGCCTAGAATATTCGGTGTTACTGAATGTGTCGAGAGAATCTACAATGAAGGAACTATGGGAAAAGTTGGTAAATCTGTATCAATCAAAGTCCTTAGTAAAAAAAATGTTTCTTCGAAAGAATATGTATCATCTTAGGATGGAAGATGGATATTATGTAATAGAGCATCTAAATGCATTCAATACTTTGGTAAGTCAACTTGGATATGTTAACATCACACTTACAAAAGAAAATACGTGTATTACTTTGTTACGTTCTTTTCCAGTCTCTTGGGATAATCTGGTTGTAGCAATTGGTAATACCACTCAATATGCATTGAAGTATGAGGATGTAGTTTCATCCTTGTTATCAAAAGAGATGAGGCAGAAAAGCATGGAAAGTCATAACACATATGATTTATTTGTAAGAGGTCATCCCAAAGTTAGGGATATA
>ML811912.1:84895-116384 GCA_009831015.1 Picea engelmannii | reverse complement strand
CAGTTGTTCTAGTATTTCCAACATAAATATCTTCAAAACTCGTGTTGGGAACTGATCTTAATTTTTCCCGAGAATTGCACTGTAAACATATTTAAGACCTGCAAAAAAATTATCCCAAACACTCCACAAATTCATCTTAAGTCTGGTCTTAGATTTGCCTCAAAATAGGCCTTGACTTGCCTCAAAAATTGCCTTAGATATGGTCTTATATTTGCCTCATAATAGGCCTCAAAACAAATCTGGAACAAACTTCAAGAATTCATAAAAAATGATCCGAAAAAATCACCTTGTACACATGAAAACTGGCTTAGAACAGACCTTAAAGACTACCCAAAGACTCCTAAAATTCGCCCAGAATATACCTTCAAAAATCACCTCATAGATACCCCTAACCTGTGCTAGAAGAACCTTAATCCTTGCTGATATTTTCGCCTAAGAACTCCTTATTTTCCTTAGATTAGAAGCGCTTGATTTGATTTCTCAAATGAGATCTTAGGTGCCTTACTTATACTAGAACTAGTGCCCTTCTTTCAGGGCTGACTTGACCCCCAAAATAATTCAATTCGATTTTTAATGATTATTCCAAGTGGGGCTGACTTTAGGCAATGGGGAAAATTCACATGATCATCTTTAAGAGGGAATATATCCTCAACCGTGAGGAACCATGTGGCGTGCCACCTACCGTTGAAAATGACTTGACGAGGAATGTGAATCAATGGAGGTTTTGCATGCATTTGCAATGCACTTCATACTCTTTTTCTTCAATCAACTACAGGGCTTATTGACCACACCTCCAAGGATTTTTAACCATATTTTCAGGACTTCTTGACCATACAATGGAAATGTTTTTCTTGACAACAAGGGATTCTTGTAGGCTTCTTCAAAGTGTCTTCCCGTGAGTGCCATGCTTAAAGCTACACCATAAGGGGACAAATTTGGAGGCTAAGTAAACCCATCATCATCACTTCTAGGGGCTTCTTCTAAGATTGACATCAATGCCAACCAATTTTCAACAATCTCCTCCTTTGGCATTGATGGCAATACTCATACTCACTTTGTGATCATTGCATCCCCTGTCTTCATGCTTCTTATGTTTCTCTTCCCCTTTGACATAAATTGCAAAGGGTAACCCCACATGACAATATATCTCCCCTTGACAATGTCTCTCTCCCACTTTCTTCCTTGCTAGATGGCGTGTAGATCAATGTGGAGCAAAAAATACTCCCTGTTTTTGTTGGAGATACTTGAAGGTCTCCCTTGGGAGGCTTGGTGAATATGTCTGTTATTTGTTCATTTGTCCCAATGTACTCCAACTTGATATTATTTTCTGTGACTTGTTCTCGCAAAAAGCAGAACTTAATAGGAATATGTTTAGTCTTTGAATACATCACTGGATTCTTGGAGATGTTTATAGCACTGGTGTTGTCACAGAGCATTGGAATAGACTCATCATATTTCACTTGTATTTCTTGCAGGATTTTCTTCATCCAGAGGACCCAAAGGAAACATACGACTGCTGCAATATATTCTGCTTCTGATGTGGATAATGATATTGACGATTGCTTCTTACTCAACCAGGACACCAAAACATCACCTAAGTAGAAATCTGCTCCACTTGTACTTCTTTTGACATAAATACTTCCTGGCCAATCTGCATCTATGTAGGCGACCATAGTCAAATCATTTCCTTTCAGATACCATAGTCGAAACTCGGTTGTTCCTTTGAGATATATGAAGATCCTCTTTATTGCTAGGAAATGGGGTTCCTTTGGTGTTGCTTGAAATTTTGCAACTTGTCCTACTACTTTAATTACATTTGGTCCTGAAGCTATCACATAGAGTAGACTAACAATCATATATCTATAGAATCTTTGATCCAATTCTTTAGATTCATCATCTTTTCTCAACTTGCAATCCGTGACCATAGGAGTACTGACAAGTTTGCAGTCTTCCATTTTGAACTTCTTCAACATTTCCTTGATGTATTTGGTTTGGGAAATGAAAATGCCTTCTTCTAGCTGAGATATTTGGAGTTCCAAGAAGAAGGTCATCTCCCCAAGTAGGGACATTTCAAATTCATTTTGCATGTCCTTGGAAAACTTCTGACTCAATCTATCATCATCACTTCCAAAGATAATGTCATCAACGTATACTTCAATAATAATTATATTGTCTTGTTCCACTTTTATGTAGATATTACTATCTCCACTTCCCTTTTTTAATCCTTGTTGCTGTAAGTGCCTGCCCAATGTTGAATACCAAGCTCTAGGGGATTTCTTAAGTCCATACAAAGATTTCTTCAATCTACAAACATAGTCTTCCTTTTCTGATAGTAGGAACCCTTCTCGCTGTTCTATGTAGACTTCTTCTTCTAATTCTCTATTTAGAAATGTTGATTTTACGTCCATTTGATACACTTTGATTATTTTGGAACATGTATAGGCCACAATCATTTCGATTGATTACATTCGGGCTGAAGGAGAAAATATTTCTTTAAAATCTATTCCTTCAACTTGAGCATATCCTTTGCATACTAACCTTGCTTTGTTTCTGGTCATCTCTCTATCTTCATTTAGTTTATTTATGAACACCCATTTTGTACCAATCACATTTTTGTCCTTAGGTCTTGGAATTAGTTCCCATGTGATTGGTACAAAATGTGATTCACATACTATTCACATGAATTCTTATTCCATACTATTCACATGAATCCTTGAATTCTTTTGATGTGAAATCACCTCCATTGTTTGATCTTAGGCACTTGATTTTCAAATTAGTGTCATTTTCAACAAGCTCCATGAATATTATGAAACCTTCGAATGATTCTGACTATGACATATTGGAGAAAAGGTCCTTCACTACATGGTAAAGGTATGGTTGAAGGTATGTCTAATTGCACCCTGGATTTTGATTTCTGTGAACATTGCATATATGGTAAAAAAAAATCGAGTAATATTCCCATTTGGTGCTACAAGAGAAAAGGGGATCTTACAGTTGATACACAATGATGTGTTTGGACCTATGCTTATTCCATTACTAGGTAAATCTGTGTATTATGTTTCATTCATAGATGATTTCTCAAGGGACACATGGATTTATTTTTGTAGGAAGAAATCTAAGGTATTTGATAAATTTAAAGAGTTTAAGACTTTGGTAGAAAATCAAACATAGAAGAAAATAAAGGTGTTGAGGACAGATAATGGTGGAGAATTCTATGAGAATGAATTCAAATATTTCTATAATAAGTGTGGTATAGAAAGGAAAAATACTACTCCATACACAACTCAATAAAATGGGGTTGTAGAAAGGATGAACATGATGTTGATGAAAAAACAAGGGGCATGCTCAGTGGTGTCGGGTTAGGAAAAGAATTCTGGGAAAAGGTAGTGGGTACTACATGTTACTTGGTAAATAGATCACCCTTATCAACGTCGGTGGAAAAAACTCCGCATGAAGTATGAACTGGTAAGAAACCCTCTTTTGAACATTTCATAGTGTTTGGTTGTGATGCTTATGTATATGTTCTAAAGGAAAATACGAGTAAGATGGATAATAAAGTCGAAAAGTGTATCTTTATTGGTTATAAAGATTGTATGAAAGGTTATAATATTTGGAACCTAGAAACTAAGAAGATTGTTTATAGTCGGGATGTTGTTTTTAGAGAGGTTAAAGATGTTCCAAAACATAAATTCCTACCAAGGCAAGAAGAACCTAAGAAAATAGAGTTTGAGCTGGATGATGCAAAATCTAAATCAACAGAAGAAGAACCCCATACTCCAGTATTGAGGAGATCAATGAGGGAAAGAATGAAACCATAAAGGTATAGTCCACTTGATTTTCGTGCTAATTTTTCTTTATCTATTACTAATGATGATCCCACAACTTCCAGGGAAGAATTGAATTCAGAGGATAGTAAACTTTGGAAGAAGGCCACGGTTGAAGAGATGGATGCCTTGGATAAGAATGAGGCATGTGATCTAGTTGAGTTCCCAACTGGAAGAAAGGCCATTGACAACAAATGAGTGTTTAAGAAAAAATTGAGTGCAGAAGGCAAAGTGGATAAATACAAAGCTCGATTAGTAGCAAAAGGTTATTCCTAGGTAGAGGGAATTGGCTATGGTGAATTTTTTTCTCCTGTTACCAAGTTAACTTCTATTAGATTTCTTTTATCTGTTGCTCGTGATTTTGATTTTGAAGTAGAACAAATGGATGTGAAGACAACATTCCTACACGTGGATCTAGAAGAAGAAATCTACATGAAGCAGCCATAAGGGTTTGCAGTGAAGGTAAAGAAAGAGTTAGTCTGTAAGATGAATAAGTCACTATATGATTTGAAGCAATCACCTAGGATGTGGTACCGAAAGTTTGACACATAAATTCTTGGACTGAGATTTGTGAGAAGCAGGTCCGATCACTGTGTATATTCCAAGCAGGTTGGTAATCACTTCATTTATGTAGTGTTGTATGTCGATGACATGTTGCTGGTAGGAAATAACATGGATGTTATTAAGGAGGTGAAATCACAACTATCCTCCAAATTTGACATGAAGGATGTCAATGCTACTAACTTCATTTTGGGATTGGAGATTAAAAGAGATCATGCAAACATGAAACTCTAGTTGAATAAGATAAAATATGTTGAGACAATACTATATGGTCTGAAGCAATCACCTAGGATGTGGTACCAAAAGTTTGACACATACATTCTTGGACTGGGATTTGTGAGAAGCAAGGATGATAACTGTGTATATTCCAAGAAGGTTGCTAATCACTTTGTTTATGTAGTGTTGTATGTCAATGACATGTTGTTGGTAGGAAATAACATGGATGTTATCAAGGAGGTGAACTCACAACTATCCCCCAAATTTGACATGAAGTATCTCAGTGCTGCTAACTTTATTCTGGGATTGCAGATTAAAAGAGATCATGCAAACAATAAACTCTAGTTGAATCAAAGAAAATATGTTGAGACGATACTGCAGAGGTTTAATATGTAGGAAAGTAAGCCGATCAAGGTTCCTATTCATGTAGGTGTAAATTTATCTGCAAATCAATGTCCCAAGACACAAGAAGAGGAAGAGGACATGTCCCATGCTCCATATGCTAGTGCAGTTGGCACTTTGATGTATGCAATGGTATGTACTAGACCGGACATTTCACATGCAGTGGGAGTTTTGAGAAAATATATGTCAAAACTAAAAGGAGCATTGGACAACAATAAAGAGGGTTTTTAGGTATTTGTGTGCCACTTCTATCTATGGATTGTTCTACCAAGGAATACCAGGATTGGACATAGTGTTGTACATACATGGGTTTGTTGATGCAGACTAGGCTGGAGATCTGGGTTGTAGAATATCTACAAGTGGGTATGCGTTTAACCTATTTGGAGGAGAAATCAATTGGATGAACAAAAGACAGGCTGTAATAGCACTCTCAAATATAGAATATGAATACATGGCAGCCACTCATGCATGCAAGGAAGAAATTTGGTTATAGAGATTGTGTTCAGGTATTGGGTTGGTACAATAAGCAATAAGGTTAGATTGTGACACTCAGAGTGTAATCTTCATGGAAAAGAACTGAACTTATCATTAAAAGAAAAAGCATATTGATGTTCATTATCACTTTGTGAGAGACATGGTTGAAGACAAGAAGGTGTTACTGGACAAGGTTGACACTTTGAATAATGTTACAGATTCATTGACAAAGTCGGTGACCTTTGAGAAGTTCTCCTGGTTTAGAGAAACAATGGGCATTGCTTCCCTAGATTGTTGGCTATGTAATCCCGTGACCCCCTATATGCAAAGAAAACAAGAAGTGGGAGAATGTTGGGTAGGTGTTATATTCTTTGCATGTGTGTGTGTGGGGGGGGGGGGGGGTGCATCATATTTGAAGACTTCATTTGATGATCCCTCCCCCCTTCATTCTTTGTGTCATGTGCACTAGGCTCTTTCCTAGGGGGGTCCCGGGCGGACATGATTCCCCCCCTTGTTACGCAGAGTGTTCGGCTTTGGGGCGGTGCCCCAAATTGTTTTTGGGTGGTTTTTGCAATTTTAATATTTTTTGCTATTTTTAGTGGTTTTCTAAATTAGTCTTGGATTAATGGGTTAGGGTTTTAGTAGCTGTTGAATGCCTAAAATATTGTGTATATATTGTATTGTGAATGGTGAAATTAATAAAATGAAGAGTTGAGAGGTGCGACACCAAGGAAGGATGGTTTTCTCCCGGTTAAGGGTTTCTAGCGTAAATCTCTGTGTAATATGTGTATGAGCCATTGCTTACTTTCCATTTTTCTTAAGAAATTGTATGCATTGATTTACTTCACAGGTTTAAAACTTACAACAATTCCCTTGGTATCTTCACCATATCTCCCTTGTTTCTTTGGAAAGCATTACAAGATGCTACAAAATCGTGGATACCTATTTTCATGCCATTCTAGAAGAATGGACGCTTAGTTATTTCATAGTTTTTATGAAATCCAGAGTGACCTATTATTCATGATGAATGTATATCTTCTAAGACTCGTTGTTTTAGGGTTGAATATTTTTCTAGACCAATGCACCCTTTATAACACAATGTATCTTGTTGTCATGTAAAACGTTTAGGTGGGTTGAGATCTTCCTAAAGTTGTAGGATGATATACCTTACAAAACTATTTGCTAGCCATTCCCTGTGGGATTCCTTAAGCCATCCTAGAATTGGTAATGATAAGGCAAGGAGTGACTCATTCTCTTCAAATTGTTTGGATAAAGCATCAACCACTGCATTCCATTTACCCTTCTTATATATGATCTCATAGTCATACCCCAACATCTTGGTGACCCATTTATGTTGCTATGATGAAGACACATTGTTCAAGGAAGTACTTCAGACTATGATGGTCACTCTTGATTTGAAAACACCTCCCTATGAGTTACGTACGCAAAGTCTCCACTGGATGAAGGATAACCATCATTTCCTTTTCATATGTGGATTTTCCCAAATCATGGTCACACAATCACTTACTATTGAATGCCAAGGGGCATCCTTCTTGCATCAATATTGCTCTGAGACCTTTGCTTGAGGCATCACATTCCAAGATAAAAGTCTTACTAAAGTCAGGCGCTTCTAATATTGGAGTAGAGCACATGACATCCTTTAAGGTGGCAAAGGCCTGTGATCCTACCTCACTCCAAACAAATGTATTCTTTTTAAGGAGTGAAGTTAGGGGAGCTATAATTTTTCCATAATTTTTGACAAATTTCCTGCAGTAGCTTGTAAGTCCTAAAAATCGCCTCAAGCTATTGAATGTTTTAGGATGGGGCCAGTATTGCATAGCCTCCAATTTCTTGGGATTAACTCGTACTCCCTCCTAACTTACAATGTGACCCAAATATTCAATCTCTGGAGCCCCAAAACCACATTTGGGGTGATTAACAAATGTTTTTTTGTCCCTCAAGAGTTGCAAGAACTTATCAACATGCTCAATGTGTGATTCCCATGCTTTACTATAGATCAATATATCATCGAAGAAGACCAATACAACATTGCATAGGAAGGATTTGAAAATTTTGTTCATGAGGCTCTGGAAAGTGGACAGAGCATTACAAAGACAAAATGACATCACTAGAAACTCATAATGACCTTCATGTATTCATAAGGCTATATTAGGTATGTATACCTCTTTCATCTTGATTTGGTGGTATCCTGAACATATATCAAGTATAGTGAAAAACTTTGCTCCATGAAGTTAATCCAAGAGATCATCAATAGTTGGGGTGGAAAATTTGTCCTTGATCATCAACTTATTGAGAGCCCTAAAATCAGGACACATGCACCAAGTTCCGTCCTTCTTTAACACCATGACTATTGGTGATGAGTAAGGGATTATACTAGGATGTATGACCCCCGCATCCAACAATTCTTGAATTATCTTTTATATTTCAGTCTTTTGTGCAAACAAGTGTTGATAATGATGTACATTTGGTGGTTGAATTCCTGGAATCAGGGGGATGCCATGATCATGCTCTCCTCAAGAAGAGGGTAAAATCCTTGATGCCTCAAAGACCTGATGATGTTTGTCGAGACCAACTGCAAATTTGGGTGGATTTCTTGTGTCGAAATATCCATAACATGTATGGAATTAAATTGGGAAATAATGCTAGAGTGGCCTTTCTTTAATAACTTCTCCATAAGATGAGCACTAACTATTTCCGGAGAGCCTGTCTCAATCCCTCGAAGGGTGTGTGCATGACCCTCTTTAGTGAAACTCATATAGAGTTCTTTGAAATCCCTGGTGATTTGTCCCAATGTGCATAACCATTCTACCCCTAAGAATATATCACAACCACCCACATCGATGGAAAATATATGGGTTTTGAGATGATAGTCTCCCATTTGGAGTCTCACATTTTCACATCTACCCCCACATTTCATCATACCTTCATTAGCGATCATGATTTGAAAGTTGTGTACCATATGTACAAAACAATGGGTTTCTTCTTCCACTCTCTTGTGAATTAAATTGTGAGTATTTCCACTGTGAATTAAGCTTAGTGAAAAACTTTGCTCCATGAAGTTAATCCAAGAGATCATCAATAGTTGGGGTGGAAAATTTGTCCTGGATCATCAACTTATTGAGAGCCCTAAAATCATGACACATGCACCAAGTTCCTTCCTTCTTTAACACCATGAATACTAATGATGAGTAAGGGCTTGTACTAGGATGTATGACCCTTGCATCCAACAGTTCTTGAATGATCTTTTATATTTCATTCTTTTGTGCAAACGGGTGTTGATAATGACATACATTTGGTGGTTGAATTACTGGAATAAGGGGGATTCCATGGTCATACTATCCTCGAGAAGGGGTTAAAATCCTTGATGCCTCAAAGACCTGATGATGTTTGTCAAGACCAACTGCAAATTTGGGTGGATTTCTTGTGTCGAATTATCCCTAACATGTATGGAATTAAATTGGGAAATAATGCCAGAGTGGCCTTTATTTAATAACTTCTCCATAAGATGAGCACTAACTATTTTCAGAGAGCTTGTCTGAATCCCTCGAAGGGTGTGTGCATGACCCTCTTTAGTGAAAATCATATAGAGTTCTTTGAAATCCTTGGTGATTTGTCCCAATGTGCGTAGCCATTCTACCCCTAAGACTATATCACAACCACCCACATCAATGGAAAATATATGGGTTTTGAGCTGATAGTCTCCCATTTGGAGTCTCACATTTTCACATCTACCCCCACATTTCATCATACCTCCATTAGCGATCATGATTTGAAAGTCGTGTATCATATGTACAAAAAAATGAGTTTCTTCTTCCACTCTCTTGTGAATTAAATTGTGAGTATTTCCATTGTCAACTAGGACTATGCCTTCCAGTGCTTGATGTAGCCCTTGGGTTTCAAGGTTTGTGGAGTCAAAATGTCTGATAATGCATGTAGGGAGATTAGGGTTTCTTGATGATGAAATGAAGGTTCTACATTTGTTTGAGTCTGAGTTATGGTGTATTCAACCTATAAATACGACGTCTCTTCTATAGTTATTTCTTAGGTTGTGGCTCGAGTGGTCATATTAGTTTGGAACAATTTTTGTTCTTTACACTAATGACTTGGAGCATATTTTTCATCACAATTATAATAGAGTCCACATTTTTAGCAGTTTTCCATTTTCACTTGAGACAACTTTTGTACTTTCAAGGGATGAATAAGAGTTGAGATTGGGGAATTACCCTGGGGAGGATGAGTGTGGGGAAATAATGCTATTTTTTTTATTTGTGCATTGATCAATGTCTCTACTTCTAGGGCCCTTTGAATTTCTTCCAACCATGTAGCAAAACACTTCATTCTAACTTGTGCTTGAATATCCTACTTGAGGCCACCAATGAAACATTATTTATAGAAATAATATGTTAAGTTCTCTGTATAGATCAATAATTTCTCAAAGGTTTCCATAAATTCAGTGACTGAGCTTGTTTGGCGTAACTTGGTGAGCCACCCCAAATAGAGAGTATCTCTCTCGAAACATGCATGTATAGTTTTAAGAAATTGAGTCCATGTGATGCAGCCCACATAGTATTTTTTGTTCCATTCCCAACATTGTCGTCATTTCAGATATAGATATAACACCCCCACCCTGAGTTTCATCATGTCATCAGTAATTCCCTAAAGGGTGAAGTAATGTTCCATATGGGTGACTCATCCTAACGGATTAGAACCATTAAATTTGTTTAGGTCCACCTTAGGAGAATGAATCCATATGTTATTATCCATTGATCTATTGTTGTGAAAACCCAAGGAGGGATGTGGGTGGCTAAATAGTCCCGATTAAGAAGTTTCTTCCTGGTGTGGCTCAATGTGTCATTCGGTCTAGTGGTTTCTTCTGGTATGCCCCGAGCTAGCATACTCGAAAAATTCTCAGTTAACATCTTTTTGAAGTTGTCAAACTTCTCATTTAACTTCTCTTCCAATTTTTCATCCAAACCATTTATGTCCTCAATTTCCTTAAGCTGATCTTCCACTAAGTCCAACTTGCTTGTAGTAGATTTGGTGTTCACGTTGTGTGGGGAAGTATGAAGTGGTTTATATATCACCTTCATGGGCGAGCTCACTGAAAATTTTTACTAGGTCTTGTGGACAAGGGAGCGTCAAGTGATATAGCTCTCTCATATATGTGTGGGGTCCAATAGGGAACTAACTAATGAGGCTCAACCATTCCCTTAGCCGCACTACCCAACTACCCAGGTACTAGAGAATGATCTCCCCGAGCACTGTTCTCAGTTTATTATAGCAAAAATATGATCGATTGGTTTATCTAAAGTTAGTTTCAAGTATAAGTAGGGAACTTCCTATATACCCGAGGGTAAGTGGAAGTGATATTTCTGATGCAGTACTACTCAAAGGAGTACCAACATGGGTTACAAGGGTTTCCGACAATGTGATTCCTGCGTGTAATCTTCCCTAGCTGCGGTTTCACCCACTGAACAATAGATCAATGTGTTATTTAAAGATGCCGTAACATGTCTCTAAAACAAATTCAAAAATTTAGGATCTTGTTGACCCAAGAAAAATCTCTTAAAATGACTACAAAAAAAACTTAGTGGTTTAAGGCATATCAAGTAAAGTGAGGAGGTTCAAAATAGGGGACGCAGAACATTATAGATATAAATAGTTTTTTTGAGAGGTATTACTTTTCATTAAAGTACAATGATTAAAAAGATTAAAGTACAAGGATTAAAAAGATAAAAAGAGTATTACTCAAAAAATTTATTGAAAGATATTTAATAAAGAAGTTTTTTCAAAAATTGTGAAGAAACACTTTTCATAAAGTACAAAGTTACGAGGAATTCAAATGGTTATAAAGTAAGTGTTTTTTCAAAGAGGTGCATCATTTATTTTCGAAAAAGTGGGACCATCACACTTGGTCATTTAATCATCGAAGGGAAGATTCCCTAAAACTTCAAAGAACTCTACTTCAGTGCTACTTAGAGTTAAAGGGAGACTTGGAGGGAAATATAATACCGAATTCGCTAACCAGTTAGCGATTCTCGAGTCAAATATATTTGAAAAACTAGACTTTTGGAATGAGAAACAATGACATCACTGATTTACAACTGAATATTGGGGATTATACCATTGTATCACAATTCACTGTCAGATCTTTATGGAGCGATGAGGGTGACATACTTCTGGGTTCACCCTGGATGGAAACACTAAGGTATTTTATCTTAAGCATGAAGATTATGTTTTTAACATTCTCCTATAAGAAGAAAAATATAACATTATAAACATTACACCAGAACCAAATTCAGTAATACCTGAAGACTTTAAATATATCTCAAAATTAATACTTCAAGAAAATAAAAAATCAATGCAAAATATGCAAAAAAAAATTGATAAATTATCACAGATAAAAACAAAGAAATTTCTCGTTGCAAGAATCATAGTCAAAACTTGATTGCACAGATTAAGAAGTTAAAAGGTGAGAAGAAGTCGCAACAATAAACATTAAAACTATTGTTATATTCAAGGATACTGAGAGGTGGGGAGGTGAATCAATATAAACAATTTATCACTTTTTCTACTTATAATAGCATTCTAGATATTGTTGCATTAAATATATCTTATATTGAAACAAACAACCACAGATACACAATGCACAAAGATTTTATGTGGAAACCCAAATGAGAGAAAAGAACATAACATTTTTTAATATATAAGAATATTACATCCACTAGAAGCACCAACTTCGAAGATTCTTTAGCACCAATTGGAAGGAGACACCAACCCCTTGAATTTTATAGCACCAACTAGAAGGAGGCACCAACCCCCTTGTGAGTAGCAACTCACACTTCTCAGGAACCAACCCCCTTGTGAGCACCAAAGCACACTTCTCATGCACCAATCTGAAAACAAAAGACACCTATCTTACCGAGTACCACCCTACCACCCTTGTTTCAAAAATTATTCTCAAAAACAAGATTTACAATAGATTACTAGAATACAACTTTGAACAAATCATGCTTTGATGGATTTTGTAAGGTAAACCCTTGCCTTGATAGTTGTAAGAAGTAGACTCTATCATCCTTGATTAATAATTTTCATGTGTTGCCTTACATCGAAACTGTCTTTCAACCTAGTCATAACACCTCTCTCATTTTAATTGAGATAATGTCTTCAATCTACCCTTTGAGATTTGTACTTAAAGTAGGTCTAAACTCCACTTAAATATATTCAAAACTTGTGTTGGAAACTGATCTTAATTTTTCCCGAGACTTGCATTGCAAACAGATTTAAGACCTGCAAAAAATTGTCCCAAACACTCCACAAATTCGTCTTAAGTTTGGTCTTATATTTGCCTCATAATTAGCCTTGACTTGCCCCAAAAAATTCCTTAGATTTGGTCTTATATTTGCCTTAGAATAGGCCTCAAAACAGATCTGGAACAAACTTCAAGAATTCATAAAAACTGATCATAAAAACTCACCTTGTACACATGAAAACTACCTTAAAACAAACCTTAAACACTGCCCAAAGACTCTTGAAATTCGCCTAGAATATACCTTCAAAAATCACCTCAAAGATACCCATAACCTGTGCTAGAACAACCTTAATCCTTGCTGATATTTTTGCCTAAGAACTCCTTATTTTCCTTAGATTATAAGCGCTTGAGTTGATTTCTCAAATGAGCTCTTAGGTGCCTTACTTATACTAGATTTGGTGCCCTTCTTTTAGGGCCGACTTGATCCCCAAAAAAATTCAATTCGATTTTTAATGATTATTCCAAATGGGGCTGACTTTAGGCAATGGGGAAAATTCACATGATCATATTTAAGAGGGAATATCTCCTCAACCGTGAGGAACCATGTGGCGTGCCACCTATCGTTGAAAACAACTTGACGACAAATATGAATCCATGGAGGTTTTGCATGCATTTGCATTAATTCCCTTCATACCCTTTTTCTTCAATCAACTGCAGGGCTTCTTGACCACACCTCCGAGGATTTTTAACCATATTTTCAGGACTTCTTGACCATACAATGGAAATTTTTTTCTTGGCAACAATGGATTCTTGTAGGCTTCTTCAAAGTGTCTTCCCATGAGTGCCATGCTTAAATCTACACCATAAGGGGACCAATTTGGAGGGTAAGTAAACCCATCATCATCACTTCTAGGGGCTTCTTCTAGGGTTGACATCAATGACAACCGATTTTCAACAATCTCCTCCTTTGGCATTGATGGAAACACTCATACTCCCTTTGTGATCATTGCATCCCCTGTCTTCATGCTTCTGATGTTTCTCTCCCCCTTTGAAATCAATTGAAAAGGGTAACCCCACATGACAATATATCTCCCCCTAACAGTGTCTCTCCCCATTTCTTCCTTACTGTTGACGCCAAAAGACTAGAGAGTCTCAAGCATCAACATTTTCAACCTCCTGTGGGGCTAGACAAGAAGAAGCAGGAATATCACCCTAGGCTTAAAGCCTTAGACAAGAATGTGTATTGAACTCTTGACTAACTTTCCACTAACCTATAGTCCAAACATAGATATGTTTGTCTTGTAATTTAACTTTTGACATTTTTTTAATTTTTATGTGATTTTATGGTTTCGAGCTATTTGTAATTCAATTATTTCTATGTGAAGTTTTATAGAGTTAAGTAATAAAAAAAGAAAATTAATAAGGGAAACAAATGATAAAAATAGAAGCAATTATTTCAACAGTTGAGGTCGTTAACAGTTGAAGCGAACCGCTTGGAATATTCTTCACAAATAAATAAAATTTTATTTTGGCACACTAGTTATTCCACATGTCGATTATATGCATTCCGACTATTACGCTCTTTTCTGGTGAACGAGTATTATTTTCTGTCAGCATTAAATGATTCGGTGCTGTCAATAGTTTTCGTGGTCGAATGTTAATGTAACAGTCACCTTTGGTCAAGAAACTCAATAGGGGAGAAATTAGTAAAGAATACAGACGTTATACTGCTTGCAAACATTAGTAAAGAATATAGACATTACGCGACTCCTCCTTCGACCACTGGAAAATATATTTCTTTCAACACTAACACTTGAATTGACAGAATTCGATGAGCCATCTTCACATATAAGGACATCGAATTTTTCACCAAAAGCTTGACCCTCATTAACATAGCTTAAGAGACCATCTTCGAATTCTTGTACGCGTGACTAAGTCATGAAATAAGAACCATATAAGCCATACTATGTTCTCGCACTTACACATAGTCATCATGAATGTCATCGTTTCCTTCTTCAATGAAGAAATAACTATGGAATTGGCTTACATGAGACTTATTTTAATATGTAATGGTAAAGGATGATTTTGTATAAAGTAGAATTATATATGCTTTATTTAGACAAGGTTAAAGTCAAAAGGTAAACGGTCATGCAAATAGAGAGAAGTAATATAGTATGGCTTTATGATATGAACTTGTAAAATTTTCTTACTTTCCCTTTATTAAAGGTCATGAAGGTAAGGTAAGGTGAGTCATGGAACATAAAGGAGTTATATGATGGTAAGGCATCTCATATAATGATTCTACAAATATGGGGTGGATTGGAAAGAAAGAAGTATGAAAAATATATTTGGACCTGGCTTATGAATATACAAATGACAAGTTTAAGAATGCGGAGAAACCCAAAATAAGTCATATGAATGATAGATCCAGAGTCATAATAACTTTGTCGCATGGGTTGTGCCAATCTTAACGAGAATGGGAAAAATTTTGCGCAAACAATTTCATTCCAGGAGAAACCTGGCAACGCTTTGCCGGCTAAGTCATGTTGACAAAAATCATCGTCAACACTTGCTAGATGGCGTGTAGATCAATGTGGAGCAGAAAATACTCCTTGTTACTTGAAGGTCTTCCTTGGGAGAGGCTTGGTGAATATGTCTGTTATTTGTTCATTTGTCCCAATGTACTCCAACTTGATATTATTTTCTGAGACTTGTTCTCGCAAAAAGTGGAACTTGATAGGAATATGTTTAGTTTTTGAATGCATCACTGGATTCTTGGAGATGTTTATAGCACTAGTGTTGTCACAGAGTATTGGAATATGCTCATCATATTTCACTTGTATGTCTAACAGGGTTTTCTTCATCCAGAGGACCTGAGTGCAACATATGACTGCTGCAATATATTCTACTTCTGTCATGGATAAGGATACTAAAGATTGCTTCTTACTCAACCAAGACACCAAAAAATCACCCAAGTAGAAAGATGCTCCACTTGTACTTCTTTTGACATCAATACTTCCTGCCCAATCTGCATCTATGTAGGCGACCATAGTCAAATCATTTCCTTTCAGATACCATAGTCCAAACTCGGTTGTTCCTTTGAGATATATGAAGATCCTCTTTATTGCTAGGACATGGGTTTCCTTTGCCGTTGCTTGAAATTTTGCAACTTGTCCTACTGCTTGCATTACATTTGGTCCTGAAGCTATCGCATAGAGTAGACTAACAATCATCTATCTATAGAATATTTGATCCATTCTTTAGATTCATCATCTTTTCTCAACTTGCAATCCGTGACCATAGGAGTATTGACAAGTTTGCAGTCTTCCATTTTGAACTTCTTCAACATTTCCTTGATGTATTTGGTTTGGGAAATGAAAATGCCTTCTTCTAGCTAAGATATTTAGAGTCCCAAGAAGAAGGTCATCTTCCCAAGTAGGGACATTTCAAATTCATTTTGCATGTCCTTGGAAAACTTCCGACTCAATCTATCATCATCACTTCCAAAGATAATTTCATCAACATATACTTCAATAATAATTATATTTTCTTGTTCCACTTTTATGTAGAGATTAATATCTGCACTTCCCTTTTTTAATCCTTGTTTCTGTAAGTGCCTGCCCAATGTTGAATACCAAGCTCTAGGGGATTTCTTAAGTCCATATAGAGCTTTCTTCAATTTGCAAACATAGTCTTCCTTTTTTGATAGTAGGAACCCTTCTCGTTGTTCTATGTAGACTTCTTCTTCTAATCCTCCATTTAGAAATGTTGATTTTACGTCCATTTGATACACTTTGATTCTTTTGGAAGATGTATAGGCCACAATCATTCCGATTGCTTACATTCTGGCCGAAGGAGAAAACGTTTCTTCAAAATCTATTCCTTCAACTTGAGAATATCCTTTGCATACTAACCTTGCTTTGTTTCTGGTCATCTGTCTATCTTCATTTAGTTTATTTCTTAACACCCATTTTGTACAAATCACATTTTTCTTCCTTAGGTCATGGAACTAGTTCCCGTGTCTCATTTTTCTCTATTTGATTTAGTTCTTCTTCCATGGCCTTGATCCAATGTTCATCATTTCCGACTTCCTCAAAGTTACTTGGTTCAACCGTGGACAATAATGATAAATGTCCTTGTTCCAATGTATGTGCTTGTTTGCTTCTTCTGGTTTCTACTCCAACACTTTTATTTCCAATGATTTGTTATGGTGGATGATTCTTATGGTACAAGCATTTAGGTGTCTTAGAAGGCATCTGAAGATATTGTTGGTTGTCTTCCCTTTCTTCTTGCTCTGCTTCTGGTTGCATATCTTCTAGTTGTTCTTCTTCTACTTCTTCTTCTTGCTCTTTTGAATTTCTTCTTTCCTTTCTAGTCTTTAGTACGTTTGTTTCATCTACTTTTACATTGATGCTTTCCACTATCTTGTTGAGTCTTAGTTTATAACACTTGTGTGCCTTGATTTTTCACGAGTATCCAAAAAATATGCCTTCATCTACCTTGGAGTCAAATTTTCCAACCTTATTATCTTCCCTTTTTATGTAACACTTGCTTCCGAAAACTCTAAAGTTCTTGACATCAACCGAACTTCCCTTCCATAGTTCATATGGGGTCTTATCACGGTTACTTCTGATAAATCATGTTACTTCTGAACATATGAATGGGTGTATGTACTACTTGTACCCAAAATATGTCACTTAGCTTGGAATATTTCAACGTGGTTCTATCCATTTCTTGTACAATCTCATTTTTTCTTTCGACAACTCCATTTTGCTGAGGTGTTCTAGTTGATGATAATTGTCTTCTTATTCCATGCTATTCACATGAATCCTTGAATTATTTGATGTGAACTCACCTCCATTGTTTGATCTTAGGCATTTGATTTTCAAATCAGTCTCATTTTCAACACGCTCCATGAATATTCTGAAACATTCGAATGATTCTGACTTTTTCTTGAGGAAACAAACCCATGTCATTCTTGTGTAATCATCAATGCACAACATGTGTTGAACATGGTGTTGGCATTAATGTCAAAAGAGGTCAATATGCTTAATGTTGGACATCATGTTATGGTGTTGGCATTGATGTCAAAGAAGGTCATTATGGTCAATGTTGGACATGATGTTATGGAGTTGGCATTGTTGTATATGGTTATCATCAATGACTAAACAAGATATTGTCATTGAGAAATAATATTGGAAATGGTGTTCCATCTGGTGTGTCATTGAATGTCAAAAGAGGTCAATATGGCATTGATGTCAAAATGACTAAATCCTATATGGATCCATACAAGTCTACATTGAAATTCTTTCTAGTTTTATGCTTATGTTCTTACCATCTACTGAAACAATGAATACAATTTTGGCACAAATTGTTTCCTTAGATTATTGTGTTAGTGCTAATGTTACAACAACCACATGGTTTAATATTTCGATCTGTGACATGATTAACATTTTTCCTCCAAGCCATATTTGAAACTGTGTTTAGTGTCTACTCCATTAAATTCAGTGTCTTCATTGAAAATCCAATCGTCAACACAGAAACATAAAAATTACAGAAAACACATATGAGAGCTTGATTAATGTTCATGTATTCATATCAATGTCTCAGCAAAAGGTCGTGTTGAAATATGTTACTCAGGCCAAGATCTTCCTAATAAAGTTATGGTTTTAAGGGGAATATGGGACTATCCACAACCTCACTGTGATAATTGAGACCATAAAATGCATTCTCCCCAAACTACAAGCTATCTAACATAAGAAAATCGACGATGACAAAAGACTAAGATTAGAGTCTGTAGTGGTGATAAACAATGAATGACAATGATGGATCGATGATCGTCAGATCATAAATGAGAGCATGATTAGATGGTTCTAATACAATTCACAATTCAAAATGCATGAACCTTAATCACAAAAGGTGAACACGAAAATCCTGTTATGAAAAAATTAATAAATCACATGTTAACACTATGGTTCATCACATTTTGGCTTGGGATTAATTCGAGTGCATCTCTCAAATGCGAAAATCATGTGGATTGTCCACTCAATTTCCAATTAAAACATAACCGATGATTTGTCTAAACTCTTAGATTATCACTGTATGAGTTCGCTCTTGGTCACAGGTCAGAGTCATATGGTAAAATATGAGGTTGCGATGGATTAAGGAGCTAACCAAGATAACCCCTGGTTAAAGGGCATGGTCACTTGGTGAATAAAAGAGGTGCTTTCAGGATAGGTTATAGAATTGGCTTTGCACTCATTTGTTTAGTTATTGGTCACAACTATTGGTTCTATTGATAAAAAAGGGCCACGAGATTAGCACCCATTCCCCACGACAACATAATAATTTCACCAGAGAAAAGCTTGAATCAGATCCTTGAAAGAACTAAAGACATAATGGAAGTGTGAGACAAAATAATAAGAGTCAATCCTTGTGATCGACTCACAAGAACCAAATAATATATATATATATATATATATATATATATATATATATATATATATATATATATTTGTCAAAGATCAGGGTTTGTTCAAAGAGTTGTTACAACAACAATAAACAGATTTTAGCACCCATGTATTTTATTATTGTTACAACACATGAAGGATAAATGTTGAACAACTTACAAGGGATTTGAAGTATTTTGAATTAAAAGACAAAAAAATTTAATGAAAAAATGATAGCATTATTATTAAATGAAGAGGTGCATTGTTTCATACAAAGAGACACAATGTTTCAATTTCAGACATGTTAAAATTCTATATAAACATAAAAGCATGATGAAAGGAAAGTGTCTTTGTGAGCTTATTTAGAATATAAAAAACATAAGCAAAGTCTAAGGAAGTATATGAAACCTGAAACATACACATGAAGTGAGGGTGGAAGGGAGGAGCAAGAGAGGATTGGAGTCCTCTACAGGTTGAAGCATGAAACAAGGAGTTGCAACTTCCCCAAGTTGGTGCTTGAAAACAAGAGGATTGTAGTCCTCTACATGTTGGAGCCTAATCTACATGGAGTTGGTTCTTGGAAAACATGGGATTGGTGTCTCCTTGAGTTGGTGTTCAAAATAAGAGAGATTGTTGTTTCTTACAAACTATAACTTGTAAATGAAATACAATCTTTTATGATTGTTACATTTAAAATTTAGAGTTCTGTAAATTCTTGTTGATAAATTGTTATGGTTCATAAATTAATGAAAAAATTAATTTAATTTGAGAAAAAGAAACAATACTGATTCACCCCCCCTCTCAGTATTGAACAACATTCCAACAACATGAAGTATTGTTCACCATTCATCCCTTTCATTCTCATTGGTCCACATAGATCAATGTGTACAATCTTGTTCCTTTGTCTTGAATTCAACTCTTGTTTGTTTTCCATGCTGACAGTGCTTGAACATAGTGTTTGTTGGTTTTGTAATCTCAGATATTTCCCTTACAACTTACTTCTTGTTGATTTTGACAATATTGTCAAAGTGTATATGGACCATTCTCCTATGCCAAATCCATCTTTCATATTCCTTTCCCAAGCAACATCTTTCCTTCCCCATCTCATTCAAAATATATATGTTATTTGGAGTCCTTGTTGTTGTTGCCACTAATTTGCTTGATCTTTCTTTCCTTATTTCACATTTTTTTGAGTTGAACATAAGTATGTGTCCCTAATCACAAATTTGGCTCATGCTTAGTAGATCATGCTTCATATTTTCAACAAGTAGGACATTTTATTCCATGGCGTCTTTGCTTCCAAGTTTGACTGTGCATTTTCCTATGATTTTAGATGAATTGTCATTGCCAAATGTGACTGATCCCTCCTTCTCTTTATTCAATGTTACAAATATGTTCTTGTCCCCGATCATATGATTTGAACAACCACTGTCAATGCACCATTCACTTCTTCTACTTTGGACCTGTAGAGCGATTCCACATTCTTCAACTTTCAGTTTATCTTTCTTTCTTTTCCAGACAGTTCTTTTACATGATTGTTGAAGTCCTGCTTTGTTTCTCTTAGAGGAACCATTAATCTACAATCTTTGGTTGTGTCCAAAATTGTTGCATTTGTAGAATTCTAATTCATTATCCAGAGAACCAAAACTGTTATAGTTTCTATTATGAGTTACATAAGGATTTATGAGATAATTATTTTTAGGATAACCTCCATAGTTGCTTATGTTCCTAGCATAAGCTCTATGATTTACAACTTTTCCCCCAAAATTATTGCATGAATGCCATAGTCCAAGAAATATAGTTTGGTACCTGAGTGTGGGAGATCTTCTAGGTGGTGCAATTTTTCTATAATATTCTTCTTGAGTTCTCTTAATTGATGGTTGTTGATTATGCGTTCTTCTGAGTGGATGATCTTCTTCTTGATTCCTTATTTCATGTTTCTGCATGTCCTCCTTTGTAAGATTACATTCTTCCTTCTTGATGGGATTTTTGATAACTTCTACATAACCTCTTTGTTATGCTTCCTTTTTCGTCATCATAGAGCCTGAACCCTTATCATTATGGGTTGTTTGTAACCTAGTCCAGACTTGTCGTAGCATGTTCTTTGACTACTATAGATTTCCTCCAGTGTTTTGGTGTTGTTTCCAAAGTTCTATTGGATATCCTTTTGAAGTTTTTTTTTTAGTGAGACTATTTCAACTTCCAACATCTCGTTTATTTTCTCCTTTTCTTCCAACTGATTTTTGAGTGTTTCTTCAATCACTTTGCCTTCGTCCAACTGAACCTTTAAATTTATGATAATTTATTGGACTTCTTCAGAGTTTTTGTTAGGTTTTGAGAACCCTCTTTAAGCTTGAATAATTCTTCCTTGAATAACTTTTTTTCTTCCTTTCTTTTATTAGATCACTTAAAGCATTGCTTAGTTCTGCCTCAAGATCCACTTCACCTTGTTTTTCATAATCTTCTTTATCATTTTCAAGAGTTTCTTCTTGAGTTTCCATTTCCATAAAGAACACTCTTTTTGAGTCACTTTCACTATCATTATCCTCATCGGATGAGGAACTATCTTCTCTTGAGTAAAGACTTTTATTGAAGACTTTTTATTTATTTATTTTCTCGTCTCATTTCTAATGTTTCTTTTCTTTCTTGGGAACTTCTTCTTCATCACTATCTAAATTCCTAGCATAAGGACATTTGGAAGAAAAATGAACAATTTTACCACAATTAAAGCATTTTAAAGGAATCTTACCTTTGTACTTTCCAGTTTCTCTTTTCAACTTTCTCACAATGTTGGATTTTTCTTATTCTGAATGATCACTACATCTAGAACATATTTTTTACTTTGGATTGTTCTTTCCTGTCTCCTTGGATGCTTTGAAAGCTTCTTCCCTTCTGAATGGATTTTCCTGTTATGTTCTCATTTCATAAACTGTATGAATACCATGTAGTTCATCCATACTTAACTTATCCAGATCTTGTATTTCTTCTAGCACTGAGATTTAGGGTCAAATCTCATCGAAAGAGACCTTAGCATCTTTTGATCAATTACTGCACCTTTAATTTCTTCTCCCAACCCTCTAACAACGTTCACTATTTCATCAACTCGCAGAAAATTAGCTGCAATATATTCATGTTCCTTCATTTTTCAGAAGTTCAAATTTACCTTTGTAAGTTTGAAGCTTGGCTCCTTTGAATTTGGCATCTCCTTCATAAACATTTTGAAGTTCGTCTCAAATTTCCTTTGCAGAGTCGCAATGCATAACCTTGACATATATTGAATCAACCAGGCCACTTAAAATAACATTCATAGCCTTCAAATTGTTTTCATAGTCTTTTTCCAACTGCATCTTTTGGCGGAGAAGCGAGTGTCTTGTATCCGTTTACTACTGCTTGCCATACATCAAATCTCCATGCTTGCAAAAATATTCTCATCGTTCTTCTCCAGAAAGCATAGTTCTGACCATCAAATAATGACGTTCCATTTTGAGTGCAATCCATGATCTACCTTCCAGTGGTTAAAATATTCCTGAAGGACCTGCTCTGATACTAATTGTTAGTATATTCAGGGATATTGAGAGGGGGGGTGAATCAATATAAACAATTTATCACTTTTTCTACTTATAATAACATTCAAGATATTGTTGCATTCAATATATCATATATTGAAACAAACAACCACAGATACATAGTGCACAAGGATTTTACGTGGAAACCCAAATGGGAGAAAACCAACATGAATAATTCTAGATATTAATTCATAAACATTGTCTAGTCGGCTCTTTTTAAATAAAAATTAATAAACAAACAAGTAATTAATTATTAAATCAAATACTTAGTTAATTAAACAAACAATTATAATTTCTAATTTTTTTTATAATTATTGACTTCATTTGCATTATGTTGGCTCCTTACAAAAAACTTTTCAAGTATTTATATACATGTTATATTCTTTTTTCCTTCATTTTTCAAAAAATGCTTTCCTGATGATGGACCACACTAGTTTGATCTGAAATGTCGAAAATAAAAAAACCTATGCGATGAATCCGAAAGAACTCTCTGAACAAAACAATGGTCGCAAAAGTCTTAGAACAGAAATACTTTTTAATATATCAAAAGATTACATCCATCAGAAGTATCAACTTCCAAGATTCTCTAGAACCAACTGGAAGGAGGCACCAACCCCTTGAATTTTCTAGCACCAACTAGAAGAAGGCATCAACCCCCTTAATTTTCTTCAGAATAGGCCTCAAAATAGATATGGAACAAACTTCAAGAATTCATTAAAAAATGATCAGAAAAACTCACCTTATACACATGAAATCTACCTCAGAATAGACCTTAAACACCACCCACAACATTCTGAAATTCGCCCAGAATAGACCTTCAAAACTCGCCTCAGGGATACCCCTAACCTGTGCTAGAATAACCTTAATCCTTACAGCTGAGGTTTTCGCCTAAGAACTCCTTATTTGCATTAGATTATAAGTGCTTGAGTTGATTTCTCAAATGATCTCCTAGGCACCGTAGTTATACTAAATCCGACGCCCTCCTTTTAGGGCCAACTTCACCCCCAAAAAAAATCAATTCGATTTTTAATGATTATTCCAAATGGGGTTGACTTTAAGTTATGAGGAAAATTCACATGATCATCTTTAAGAGGGCATATCTCCTCAATCGTGAGGAAGCACGTGGTGTGCCACCTACCATTAGAAACAACTTGACGAGGACTATCAATCCATGGAGGTTTTGCATGCATTTGAAATGCCCTTCATACTCTTTTTCTTCAATCAACCACGAGGCTTCTTGACCACACCTCCAGATCTTTTTAACCATATTTTCAGGACTTCTTGACCATACAATGGAACTTCTTTTCTTGACGACAAGGGATTCTTGTAGGCTTCTTCAAAGCATCTTCCTGTGAGGGCCATGCCTAAAGCTACGCCATAAGGGGACCACTTTGGAGGCTAAGTAAACCCATCATCAACACTTCCAGGGGATTCTTTTAGGGTTGACATCAATGAAAACCAATTTTTAACAAAAGAAACTTACCAACAAGAAATCCTTGATTGATAAGGAAACAATGACTGATCCCATCGAAATAAAAAAAATCATTAGCTGTACAAATCCAAGTTGTAGAGAAGGAACAAATGCAAATCCAGATGAAGTTAGAACAACGCCAGATGTTGGAGTACAAATGTTGGAAATTCCAAGTGTACTTAATAAAAGAGGTTCATCAATTAACAATGCAAAATCAATGCCTGAATAAAAGAAAACTCTGAAGGACAATCAAGAAAATGCTACAAGTACAATAAGGGAAAATCATTCTACAAGAAGTCCTTATCGACTTCCAAATCATAAGAGAAAATATCGTAACCAGTCATATTATCAATATCACTCAGGATGAAAACAACTGACTTATCTTTTGAAAAATATTGATAAGAACACAATTAATCTCATGATAACAATTCGTCATGGAAGTGCAACGTTCCACAAATGATTGAAAAAGGATGGTAAGAACCTTTTAAGATTCAAAAATTTTGCTCAACACTTAGAGGTTCATATCGTATCGTATCATCAACTACGACATTTCCAAGAATAGAGAATGATGTGAAAACATTACAAAGCCACATAAAAAGATGTCAAGCCCTTCCATCACCATGCTTTGAGGACAAATAAGTTCAAAAGGGGAAGACAATGTTATGAACACAAATATATAGAAATAGAAATAAATAAATAATACTAATTAATATTGAGTAACTAATATGTTATGAAGAGACACATTCTTGATGAAATGTCATGTCTCTTATGAAATGACACTTCTGCATGGGTATATATACAACCCTCATTTCTCATTTGTAAATCATCTCATATATCTTATATTCATACATTGTTTAATATATTATTTATCCTTATGGATTTCTTTATTCTATCCTATGTGGTGAACCAACTCCGTTCATACACGAAATATCCAAAATATTTGGAATATAAAGAAATCCATATATATATATATATATAATAATAATAATAATAATGTATGAGTAAAATATGATAGAATAAAGAAATAAATCCATAAGTTGGTTCACCACATAGGTTAGAATAAAGAAATCCATAATGATAAATAATATATTAAATAATGTATGAATATAAGATATATGAGATGTTTACAAATGAGAAATGAGAGTTGTATATATACCCATGCAGGGGTTCCCTTTCATAAGAGACATGACCTTTCATATGAGGTGTCTCTTCATTAGTAATTAGTTGTTAATTATTAGTTATTCATTTATTATTTATATTTACATATTATATATATATATATTTATGTTTGTTACATTGCCTTTCCCTTTAAAAATGTTTCGTCCTTAAAGCATGTTTATGGAGAGGCTTATGTCTTTGTTCTGACTCACAATGTCTTTGCACGATTCTTTGTTTTTGGAGTTGTCAAGATTGACGAAATGAGACAATATGAGAGACGAAGGATTGAACAGAACTGTTGAATTGTGAAAGGGTCAGACCATCATAATTCAATCTTTTGCGAAACATTGCTCTTTCACGATGAATGGTTATCATGAGACTTAATTGTGATAGTATCAATATTTTTCGAATGATAAGTTAGTCATTTCTATCCTAAATGACATTGATATTATAATTGGCTAAGATATATGCTCTTATGATTTGGATGTTGATAAAGAGTTTTTATAACATGATTTTCCATTATCATACTTATAACATTTTCTTGGTTTAGTTTTGATATATAATTTTCTTCACGCATTGATGTTGCCTTGTTAATGGCTGAATTTTGATTAATAAGTACACTTGGAGCTTCCATTGTTTGTATTCCAACATCCAATGTTGTCTTTTTTTTTTTTTTTTCCAGTCGACTTTGCATTGAGCTATGACATGGATTGGATTGGTAATTGTTCCATTTCCCATAACTTGGATTTGTTCATCTAAAAACTTTGATGCTTCCTTTTCTAGAAGCAGTTTTAACTTGTTTTCCAGAGACTTCTTATAATTCTTAATCTTTTTTATTTGCGTAAGTAGATTTTGATTATGATTTTTTAAACACGATTTTTCTTCAGTATCTGATTTGTCTATATCTTTAATGTATGGATTTTCAAGTTTCTCTTCCTTCAACTTTTTGATTTTCTCTAGTAACCCTTGATTAAGGTTCTTCAAACAATAATTTTCTTCATTTTTTATGATAGGCTTTTCTCAAGATCTTAGTTCTCTTGTTCAAACCTTTGAATGCATTGTTTTCAATCCTTTGACTTCTTGATCTGTGTAAGTAGTTTTTTATTGTGATAATTTCGTCAAATTATTTTGCACCCTTGATATTGACTTTTGATTTTATTCAAGGATCACCTTTGAGATATTTTTAAAGTCTTTTGATGAAGGTATTATCGATTTTGACCTCATCGTAATGTCTTGAAATGTCATCATCTTCTTTTTATATGGAAACATCACAAACTTTTTCTCCATGTTTAAGATGAAGGTACCTTGATTTTTAAACCAGGGTAACCCGAACACGATGTCAATTTCGTTTTTATACATAGTTGTAACATAGAATTGAGATATATACTCATATTCATCAATTGTCACTTGTAACTCTTTAATTTGAAAAATATTTTCCTTTTCAATTATATTTGGCTCTGGAATTAATAATTGATTTGCCAAATCAATACTAATATAATTTTCATTATGATCCAAGCTAATAATGATGTTAACCTCTCTTTCTTGAATACTCCCCTTTAATGTAGAAAACTTGTAACATGAAATATAACAACTTTCATAAAAAAAAATTCATTTTCCTTTGTTATTAGGATCCATTTGATTTCGTCAATAATTTATGGTAAATAATATCTTGCGTAACCTTTTTATAAACTTTTTATAAATTTGATATGCTTGGAATAAAAAAATAATATATTCCCCAATCCTTCAATTTCGAATGAGTCCTATTCTACTTGAAAGTAAAACTTGGTGAATGATTTTGTATAACTTGAACCTTGAAAGTCCCTTTATAAATTTAGATATATAAGCACTTCCTTTAAATAACCTTGAAGTTTCTTTTAAATCACTTTTCTTTTAAATGATTCTTATTCCTTCTAATATCTTTTTATATCCTTTTTTTTTTTCTTGGAACTTATGAATTTTTAACTAACTTAAAAAGAACCCTTGTTTTTTTTCTAAATTTTATAACTCTTTTCTTAATTTTTAAATAATACAATCATGACCTTTAAGCCACTTATTGACCTGCCGCTACCAATTGAATTGAAGTGAGCCGAGGGCTACCCAATGAAGTGAACCAACGACTCTATATTTTAATAATTGAAACGGTGGTACATACTCCCTCAATAGTCGCACCTTGTACGGATGCTGCAATTAATCGTGGATTGAATTTGTAAGGTGAGATTGGTATGGATGCAGGCTTGGAATTTCAAATTTACTTTACCTGTCAAGTGCAAATTTGATGACAGGTGTTTGTTTTTCATACTTGTCATTTTACGTTTTAAGTAGATTTATAAGTGTCAATTTTTTTTATGTTATATGTTAAAAACATTAAAAATATAACCTAATAAAAATATTAAATTATATCAGAACAGTCAATGGTTGCTTCTTAGGCTTGGAGAGAAAATATAATGTATAATATTTTTTTTTTATGATTTTTCTAATTGTTGTAGAGTCTAATTTGTTTGAAATATTATTTAAAAAAATATGAATAGTTTACATTATTTTTATATTCCAATTGAGCATTTATAAGGATTCTACAAGACTATATAGAACATGAGTGAGGGCCTCCATTTGACTAATCTCATTATTATAAGTGGACCTAATCTCATTATTATATATATAAACACTGAGGCTGACGATTGCTTTCTTTTATTCCTCTGCTGAATCGATTGGTAATTACATCTTGATTCTTGTATAAAATTCACTTCACTCAAATGAATCTAATCATTGGCTTCTCAATTCTATGCATTTCAACTTGATCTTCGCAATTATTAAATTTATTTCTTCGCATTCCCTGAGTCGAGTAAACCAATTACAGGAGTCACAGAAATGTAATGATTGTGCATGTACGCAGGCAGGCATAAGTGCATTTATTAGTGGGATTGTGGATATCCGCAATTATGGAAAACAACTACATTAATAATAAAAATATGAGAAGGTTTAACGGTGTATGATGTTGAATGATTTTTTTCGCCACTTATAAGTAAATTTTCTTTATACTGGGGTATATGCTGTTGGATTTATAAAGTATTTTTATTTAATTATATTTTTTAATTAAAATTTTAAATTTCAACAGTTATAATTATTATTAATATAAAATAATTTCTAATACCTTCTTATAATATAATTTAATTTTACAAGGTCAATTAATATCTAAAATTCTATCACATTCTTACTGATCTTAGAACGACAAAAAATAATAAAAAGTGGCATAAAGATTGTTGACTTGTAAAGTGACATATATTGAGATTCCGTCGTGCGTGTACAGGCGAAACATACATACATTTACACAGTAAAGAAGAGAATCGTAATAGGTTGCAGAAAGCAAAGAGAATGAGAGGTCTGAGGAGGTTAAAGTTTCTTTTGCAGAGATATTCCGCTTTTATTGAAAGGACAAGACCTTCGAAACGTGTTATTTTAGTGATATTTAATCTTGTCGGTACCTCTCTCAAAAATCTACGAACTATTTTGAGAGAAAGGGGTTAGATTTAAATAATTTCAATGCCTATTTCTATTAACTACCTGCAACTCTGAGGATCCTTAGTTTTATACAAAAATTGTGAACATAAGAATCAAACTAGTTGATCCGGCCTGGAGTTACATAAATAAGATGACAGCGGCCTAAACACCGGACAAAATATTGAACAAGACATTTGAAAACTTACCAGTGTTGTCTGTCCGTTGTTGAAAACCGATTTTCCTGCGCGGCGGGCCGCTGGATACGATTCACCGAGCAGGTCTGAAATTTCCTTCCCCGGGTTTCCCTCAGCGACCGCCCCCAACAAACTATAAACCCATAAAACGTTCACAACTTCACCATCGACGCGGCAACAGCAGGAAAGAAAGCAGGAAAGAGGGAAAGAAGGCCTTCTACCTGCGCTCTAGTCTTCTTTCACGTCATCTTCTGTGCCCCTGTCTTCTTTCGGTCTATTATGGTAGAATATGTGGGGACGTGTGGAGCTGCTACTGATGCTTCTGGATATAGATCTCGATCTCCAACGGGTTATGGCCCTGGAACAACAGCCGCCTCCAGTCGTTCGATAGCTTGGATTTGGAAGGCATAGCTTGAACAAAAGCGCAGATGAAGCCGAGAAATAGAGAAAGAACCACTCCGAGAGTGATTGACCAAGATCGGATAACACCCGAAGAGTTGCGGTAGGTAATTCACAACTTCACCTTAGTGATGGCGGGTGTGGGAAATAAATGTTCCGCTTTGGCAATCAAGGAAATGAAACCGGCGGATATGGAAAGAATGTGAAACCGACCAACTATGAAAAACACCCGGAGCCTGGAGGGAAGAGGGGAACAGCCCAAAAGCAAAGCCCCTCAAGACACGCTCTTAACCAAATCTGTAGCTGGGAGGGAAGGGAATCTATAGGAGCCTTTCAAGCTCCTTGTTTCCATGCCTTTCTGGGTGACCAGAAATAGAGATGTTATACCGGGCGAGAAGGAAGATGTTATACCAGGCGAAAGGAAGGAACTGGCTGAGTTCGTAATGGATACTACTAAAAAGACTGGTTTATTTAAACTATTCCCCTAATATTATTATCTCAAATAACACCCTGCTCAACTAAACTTTCCCCTTTATCTTGCCTGGTGAACGGGGCAGAGCAGCATTGCGTTTTGCGGCGGGCGGAACCTGCGAACCGTCACTTTCCCTCACATGTTGGTTCGAGGAGGAGCTCGAACGCTCTAGGCTCCACTGCTCCAACCTCCGAACGGCGAAGACGGATCTAGATCCAAATTTTCAATAATCAATTAAACAGGAGCAATTAAACAGGAGACTAGGTAGTAGCCTGTAGGTACTAAGCAATGTTTATTCAGTCTGATCAGAATTGATGGGTTAGTGTTTATTGTGGTGACACACAAGCACGGGTAGCTGATTAATTTATTTCATACAACTGCTTCGACGGTTCCACGATCATCGATATTCAATGTAAACATAAAGTCTGTGTATGCTTAACGGGAGTGATAGCCACACTAAGCCACGGGTCCAGTAAAGGTATGGAGTATATTCAATGAAGGTATAAGGTTAAGCTTAGCTTCATTCAATGAAGGTATGGGCTTAGTCTTTATTCAATGAAGTTAAGCTTGTATGCTGCACGCGTTGCCAAGCACATAGATTCATCCCTCCATTCGGAATCGTTCAAGTCGCTCCAGCCTCCAAGTGACGAGTCTGTAGCCTTCCATGTCGTGCCTACTACCTAGCCCTACTACCTAGCCCGTATACCCACTAGAGATTTTGATGGGCATTGGAGGCGGTTACACGTCAAAATGACAGGTAGACAATTCTCATGCCAGTCAATGATGACGTGTAAATTTTATTAGCCAGTGTCAAATACAGGCTGAGAGGTAAAAAACGGGCTACAACCCGTCAAATTCCAAGCCTGTATGGATGAGTTGCAAAACTGCACAAATGGTATGGTTGGATTATACGACGATGGAATGTATTGAAGCAAATGGTAGGGACGAAAACAAATCGTACGTCAATTGCTTTTTAATGGCACATAATGTTGTACAACGACTATGCAAATGAGAGTACAATACCTGTACGGAATTGATGGCGGCTACAATACGAACGACAATGGCTATTAATTCGAACTGGATTTTTTTGTACATACTACTATTTGTGGTTGTACGGTTCCAAATTTATTCAATTATTCAATTGTACGAGTATGGTACTATAATCATACCCTTTTCTTTTTCCCGATTTCTTCTAACTTTTGCAGTGGAATAACATTTCATAGCTTGGTAATATATATATAATTTTTCAATTTGTAGTGGCAGATTTTTATTTTTATCGTTCTCATTCTTCCAATCTGCAGCGAAATAATTCCTTCCTTCACATAAATCTGTATGATGAGTAGCCAAGGGCCAATTGTAGTCAATATGACCCGAAGATCAAAGAAACTTTGAATATTTTCTAGTGTGGCTAGAAGCTTATATGGCCAATGATTAGGATCAAAAAAATGTGGCTCTGATACCAATGTGGTGAACCAACTCGATTCATACACAAAATATCCAAAATACCTGGAATATAAAGAAATCCATTTAGGATT